>SEYY01014534.1:17500-22305 GCA_009176605.1 Armadillidium nasatum | reverse complement strand
GGGGGTGGATTTGTTCTGGAATTTCAATTACCTTTGACGCATTTGCAGTTTAATAGATAAATCAGAAACTTTTGATTGGTTTCTCTTTCTAATTTGAATATATTATTTATTTGGCCTTATTATCTCCTTTCTTACTCTACTCTATCTACTACGAGATAAATATTTGGCTACTTAACATATTTATGCAAATTTAAGCTTCCAGCCAGTTCTTCACTGTGGAATTAAATTTACACATGTTAAATTCGCATTTACATATATTTTTCCTCTTTTTAGCAATATTAAAAATAACTGAAAATAAACTATTTTTTTAAGGAGTTTATTTGAATGGTGTAGTTAAAAATATCTTATAAACACACACACACACACCTAAACACAAACACAAATAACTTACGCAACATTTGCGTCAGACACTTTTTCAAACGTTTCTGGTGTGTGTGTGTGTGGTGTTATAAATTATAATGATATTAATTATAGAAATTAACCAATACCCTGGCGATTTTTTTTTGCAATTTTTAAATTTTGAAATTTGGCAACTCTGCGTTTCTTTTTAATGTTTCCTGCAACATTTTTATTATTTAGAGGTAAGTGTTAACATTGTTGTATATATATTATATATATATATATACATATATATATATATATATATATATATATATATAATATATATATATATATATATATATATATATATATATATATATATATATATAATCTAATAACAAATATATATATAAATATATATATATATACATACATAAATATATATTTTTAATTTTTTTAAAAACTCCAAGTTATTTTTTTTAAATTTTTTGTTTGAGGAAAAAATTTTTACTGTTAACGGGTTCCGTGACGTGAGTGTGATGATGCCCCGCGTATTTTCACATTTTTTTTTTCAGAGAGAGTTCCCCCAATTGAGCTTATATGGTAGAAGAGCATTTGGATATTGGACTCCAACGTACCCCTGACCTGTGAGTGGTATAGTATAAAAAATATTCATGTGTGAAATTAATATTATAAATACTTTCAGTAACATCATACGTTTGGCAGCCATATGGGTGAAGACAGACTCATTCAATCTTCGGCTAAATTACTTTTAAAATCTTCCCAACCGATTTTATTTATCATTATATTAATTTTTAAATATTTGCACAGAATTTGACCAGTAATTTAATATTGCAAAAAGTTAATATATAATATATATATATTATATATATATATATATATATATATATATATATATATATATATTATATATATATATATATATATATATATATATATATATATATATATATATATATATATATATATATATATATATATATCACACTAAAAAATATCTGTTCGTATGTATGTGTGTGTGTTTGCTATTAATAATAAATGTGAAGCGCGATTATGTAACTTTATAGACCCCAAGTTAGAATCCTCTTCATATGATGACAAATTTGGATAAATTGCTGTTTTAAGGTCCTGAGGCCAGCGGGACCTAATTCTCATTAACATAATAAGCCGTTTTTCACTCTTTATAAAGCGTTTTAAAAGCCCTGTATTAAGCATAATTTAAGATTGGGGAAAATTGTTGAAAAGTTTTCGTGTTATATATATATATATATATATATATATATATATATATATATATATATATATATTATATATATATATATATATATATATATATATATATAATATATATATATATATATATATATATATATATATATATATATATATATATATATATATATGCCAGACTTCGGATTAAACTAGCTACATATCTTAAAAACTACTGAACCTACATAAAAAAGAATTATATTTTTAGAATCCTTGTCGAATTTCAGGTAGGAAAAAATTGGGAAATAAAAAAAAAATCCTTATAATAATAAAGTTTACATAAGTAAGGTTTACTTATTTTTATCTGTGGAGAGCATCGTACGCCTGGCAAGGAACGTTTTTTTTCAATTTTCTCGAAATTGGAAAAAATGGAAAATACCCCCAAATCATCTACAGAAAAAGTAGTCTACAGTATCATCATCACTCACAGGTCGGTGTACGGGGGGCAAAGCCCCCCGTAGACATATGATCGTCAAAACACCAAATTTAATTTTGTTACGTCATCAGTTGTTGTTTGTTACGTCATCAGTTGTGGTACAAAACCATTTTTTATTTTTTATTTTTTTTTTTTTTTTGCAAATATTTTACACTTTTCCTAACTAAAATTCGACAAGGATTCTAAAAATGTAATTCTTTTTTACGTACGTTGAGTAGTTTTTAAAATATGTGGCTGGTTTAAACCGAAGTCTGACCATATATATATATAATATATATATATATATATATATATATATATATATATATATATATATATATATATATATTATATATATATATATATATATATATATATATATATATATATATATTTATATATATAGGCTTAATGGCTTATGTTAAGAAGTCCAAATTTTCGATGTTCATTTTCGATATTGAAATATCGATATTTCTATCGATATATCGATATTGCTATCTCTCACAAATAATTTAATTAATTAAGAAAATATAATCATCAACACTCATGGGTTGGGTGATACGGGGAGTGGAACCCACAACAGATATATGCTTGTGTGACATACATTTGCACATTCAGCTAGTTTTTTTCTATTTCCTCAATAATAAAATGCATATACATATAGGCCGCATCGATATATGGATGTTTCGATGTAGGATACGTAAAATTTAAATTTTTCTTCCCATCTTTCTGCCTATCGTATGACGTCATAGTAACTCAGGGCTTCTCATTCTTTTGAGTTTCATGACCTCTTTTTTTTATTTTACTGCATGAGGTCATGCCCTCCCTCACAAGTCTATACCTATTATTATTATTATTATTATTATTATTATTATTATTATTATTATTATGACAGTGAAATGGGCTTGTTTGAAGTTGAAGGGGTTTACGCGAAATTCATAGCATTAGCCCCAGATTTGTCTTGTTTTTATTCACGCCTTCCCTGAAATTGTCTCAAGACCCCAGGGGGGGCGTGCCCCAAAAAGTTTGAGAACACATGCCCTTAGCGCTATATAATCGATAAACAGATAAATATTGCTGCATTTAATCCGATAAATCAGTGAATACCATTTCTTCCTATTGTATGACGTCACGATAAACTAATAAATACATCGATAAACAAAAATATTCAGTAAAATTTTAACACCCTTTCGATAAATCAGTGAATCCCATTTTCTTCCTATCGTATGACGTCACGATAAACTAATAAATACATCGATAAACAAAAATATTCAGTCAAATTTTAACACCCTTTCGATAAATCAGTGAATCCCATTTTCTTTCTATCGTATGACGTCACGATAAACTAATAAATACATCGATAAACAAAAATATTCAGTCAAATTTTAACACCCTTTCGATAAATCAGTGAATCCCATTTTCTTCCTATCGTATGACGTCACGATAAACTAATAAATACATCGATAAACAAAAATATTCAGTCAAATTTTAACGCCTTTTCGATAAATCAGTGAATCCCATTTTCTTCCTATCGTATGACGTCACGATAAACTAATAAATATCGATAAACAAAAATATCAGTCAAATTTTAACGCCTTTTCGATAAATCAGTGATAAACTAATAAATACATCGATAAACAAAAATATTCAGTAAAATTTTAACACCCTTTCGATAAATCAGTGAATCCCATTTTCTTCCTATCGTATGACGTCACGATAAACTAATGAATACATCGATAAACAAAAATATTCAGTCAAATTTTAACACCCTTTCGATAAATCAGTGAATCCCATTTTCTTCCTATCGTATGACGTCACGCTTGCATTAGCGAGTATAAAAAGAGTCCAATTCAAAGTTCAATTAATTTCCTATTCAAATTTAATTCATAAAGTCAAAGGTATTTTTTTTTTCTTTCTTCTTCTTTTAAGTTTTAATGTCAATAAAGATTTGCAACGTAAATGAAATTCGGTTCTATTTTTTTATGTCACTATCTTACATTCCTACACACACACACACACACACACCTACATACACCTACATACGTATAGAATATACATAAAACTTTTGTATACATACAAAAAACATTAGAAATAGGCCTCTATATGTAAGTATACTTGTTAAAGAAATATACATACTTATTCAAACATACATTATTATAATATATATATATATATATATATATATATATATATATATATATATATATATATATATTATATATATATATATATATATATATATATATATATATATATATATATATATATATATATATATATATATATATATATATATATATATATATATATAGTTAGCTCCGGAAATTTCGTATCCAACTCCGGAGTGCTTCAATGACCTTAGCCCCAGCTCCACCAAGGCTACGGATCAAAAGTTCTGCCCCCATCTCCGAATCGCTCCACAAGCCTCTGTTCCAGTAGCGGAGCTGCGTGCTCCGTAAATGTCGAATGATTTAATAAAATATTGGAGTACATAAATTGAAAAAAAAAAGTCCGACTCTAATTCCGGAATCCCGACTCTCTACTCCCGGACTTTTGACTCTCGACTCCAGTACTGTCGACCCCGACTCTCGACTCCCGAATCTAGACTCCCAGATTATCGACTCTCGACTCCTCTACTCTCGACTCCCTTACTCCCCACTCCCGGACTTTCGATTCCCGACTCTCCACTCCCTTACTCCCCACTCCCGGACTTTCGACTCGGACTCCTGACTCCCTTACTCTCCACTCCCGAACTTTCGACTTCACTTCCTTACTCTCC
>SEYY01014534.1:2500-5000 GCA_009176605.1 Armadillidium nasatum | reverse complement strand
ATTGAGACAGCCAGGTGAATTGAGTACCTGGAGGTACCAGCGCTGTTATTGGCTACGCAGTGATACTCCCCGGCATCGTCTGGGCCGATACCCACCAGTACCAACGATCCCCCAACGACCCATGATCTTTCCGATATCTGTATGGGGGCTGACCCGTGATACCAACTGGGAAGGGAAAGATAATAATAATAATAATGATAATGATAATAGTAATAATAATAATAAAATAATAGTAATATAATAGTAATAATAATAATAATAGTAATGGTAATAATAATAATAATAATATACTTATGCTACTGCATCTAATTTTACTGCTGCTACTACTACTATACTAGTACTAATAATAATAATTCTTTGCTACTACTGTCACTACTATCACTACTACTACTACTACTAATAATAATAATAATAATAATTTTGAAACATTAGAATTTAAAAAAGAAAAAAAAAACACCAAAAACTAAAGAAAATAAATATAAATATAGCGCGGTGGTGTCATCTTCACGTGAAGAGAACTTACGTGTATTGAGGAGGCGGATGACCTTGAGCGATGCAGGGAAGTATTACGTCACTACCTATTGATGACGTCACGTGAGGTGCTCTTTCGCTGATTCTTGGTGGAACTGATCCTTGTGGTTCTAATATATATATAATATATATATATATATATATATATATATATATATTATAATATATATATATATATATATATATATTATATATATATATATATATATATATATATATATATATAGCCAGACTTCACTTCTACATACTTAAATATTTAAAAAAACTACTGAACCTACGTTAAAAAGGATTATATTTTTGAAATCTTTGTCGAATTTTAGGTAAGAAAAATTGGAAAATAAAAAAATTAAATCTTAATATCATTTATTACATAAGTAAATTTTACTTTTTATAGCGCTGATAAGAATCGTACGCCTTGCAAAGTCATTTTTATATTTTTTTTTTCAAAATTGGAAAAAAAGGGGAAATACCCCAAATCGTCTACAGGAAATGTAGCTGACACTATCATCGTCACTCACGGGTCGGGGGATAGGGGGGCAGAGCCCCCCGTAGACAAATGCTCGGTATAACACCAAATTTAAGTTTGTTACGTCATCAATAACACCAAATTTAAGTTTGTTACGTCATCAATTGTCGTACAAAACCATTTTTTTAAAAAAATTTATTTTCAAACATTTTATACTTTTCTCACCCAAAATTCGACAAGGATTCCAAAAATGTTTTCCTTTTTTGTTTAGGTTCAGTAGTTTTTGAAATATGTAAGTATGTAGAAGTGAAGGCTGACCTATATATATATATATATATATATATATATATATATATATATATATATATATATACTATATATATATATATATATATATAATATATATATATATATATATATATATATATATATATATATATATATATATATGTGTGTGTGTGTGTGTGTGTGTTGTGTGTGTGTGTGTTAGGGATGGAGCGATATCAAAATTTTAACCGATACCGATACCAAGAATATAATTTTAAACCACCCGATATCGAGTACCGATACGATACCTCTAAAATATACCTATACCGAGTACAGATATCGGTCCAATTTTTATTTTTTTATTTGCTGAAATCATGAAGGTTGAAACAAGATTGAAAATATTGATAGCTGATATAGGGTTGGTGCCACAAAGACTTTGCAGCCAACTTGCCATAGAACACGGTCTATTTTCTTCATTTATTTTCTGCAACATTCATGGTCTCTTGTCTAGTTTCCAATTTGTCGAACACCACCTCTCTTCTTCTAGACCTCATCTCTTGTTCTTAACTGAAACTCAGGGTGTCTGAGTGCTCTGACAGCAAACCCTACTCTCTTTCCTCCTACCGTCTCTAACCTCAATTTTCAACCAAAGGCGGATGTTGCGCATATGTGAGCAACGCTATTGTGTCTCGTGTCTCTAATTTTGGAGTCTTCAGAATTCTCTACTTCTGGCTTAGATTTTCTTTCAACTCTACAACTAAATTTATCTGTTCCGTCTACTTATCTCCTAACTCTACAGACTATAAGAAATTATTCGACTACCTTAACTCCAAAATAGAACACATTCTTTCTTCTCCTTTTCTGAAATCATTTTCGGTGATTTCATTGTTCACCACTGCCAATGACTTTCTTCAGGTTTTCATGATACAGCCGGTGAACGTGGATTTCAATTCTAACATCCTTCTAACCCTCCTCTTTACACTGTGGAACTCTATCCTCCTCTGGGTTCTTCCATTTACTTTCTTATCTCTGTATCCTCTTCTATCTTTTCAAGTCTTCAGAAAGAAAGACCCCACCCCCCTCCACCCTATAACGAGGAGACGTTTCTGACATTTCGGGAGGAAGCTGATTCTTTGATTTCCCGTGGAATGATTATCTCTTCTGTGGGAGAGGTCCCTCGGAGTGTGCAGAGCGCATTACCGAGGTGATTCTCTCTGGCATGGAGGCATACATTCT
>SEYY01014533.1:0-16559 GCA_009176605.1 Armadillidium nasatum | reverse complement strand
AAAGAGTTTAACAGTATAAGGAGAAGGATAAGAAGTAAGGAAAATATCAAGTATGTTGGATTCATCACCAAGACGGTCAGGGATCCGGGTAGGGATTTGCACCAACTGCCCAAGGTTGTTCTGAATAGAAATGTGGTGTGCGAGTTCACCGGCTGGATCATGAGAACTAGATGAAAGCCATTGGTGGTGGTGAACATTGAAATCCACTAAAAAGATGATTTCGGAGAAAGGAGAAGTAGAAAGAATGTGCTCTATTTTGGAGTTTAAATTGTCTCAGAATTTTTTATAGTCAGTAGAATTAAGAGATAAATAAACAGAACAAATAAATTTAGTAGTAGAATTGGAAGAGAGCTTTAAGTCATAAAGTAGAGAATTTTTGTGCGCATATATATATATATATATATATATATATATATATATATATATATATATATATATATATATATATATATATATATATATATATATATAAATAATAATATTAATAATAATAATGTTGCCCAGTCCCTCCACAAAACAATGTCCAAAAATAAAGAAATTAGTAGGCAGCATTTTTTTTTTTTTTTTTTTTTTTAAAAGAACTATTTTTGCCAAAAAAAATTTCAAGTGCTTATAACTTTTTTCTAGACGTGAAATCAAAAATCTTTTCTCACCAATGCCAAAAAAATTGGGCTAAGATTATTCAGTTAAAATTTCAGTCCAAGTGGATCAGTGGTTTGACCACGCTATTAATTTTTTTCAACTTTGGGTCCAAATAACTTTCAAATCGTTATATGTTCAGAAAAATTATCGAAATCAACTCAGAACTTCGGGACAAAATACATATACCCTGAAAATTTCAGCTTAATCAGTCAAATAATAAAAAAAAAATATTCAAACAAAATATAAGAAAATTAAGATTTTCCTTCCTGCTTTTTTAAAATTTTCTTTTTTTCTGTTTCTTTTGACCGCTCCTTTTCTGCTAGTGAATGTTCATCTTTGTGTTTTGTTTTTAGATACCCCATAAGAGTTACTTGAAAATTTATTACTTGTAGCACCTGGAGGTCCTCTTCTGATTTCCTGGCTGCAGATGTTACATTTAGCTATTTCGAGCCTGTCTTGAAACATTGTAAAGTACTCCCATACTGCTGAAGCTTATCTTTTAACTATGCTGACTGAAGTATAAACAAAATAATAATTTTGAAATAATGTAGCTAATTGATACAAGTTTGGTGCATAGCAATAATTAACAATGATATGTATAAATACAGGTTATATTGATAATTTTATATCCTACAATTTTTCAAACTTTACATTAGGGTTTTACCTAGATAAAGCTGTTGAATCACTATTATGAATCAAAAATTTTTTATTTTTATTTTTGTACTTTTTGTTATACAAAATCGTTAATTTTCTGAATTTTTTTCTGAGAAAATCCGTATAATCATTAATGTAAGTGAAATTTGGCTATTCTACACCTTTCCTAAATTAAATAACCCTCAATTAAATGCATATATAATTTTTTTGAAGTAAAATTTCAGTGCTTTTGACCTCTTTACAAATTTTAGGCAACCCCGGCCAGAACCCCGGCCCCGGCCAAATTTGGGTGACCCCGGCCAAATTTCAACCCCGGTCGGCCCCTATATATATATATATATATATATATATATATATATATATATATATATATATATATATATATATATATATATATATATATATATATATATACTAAAAGGTTTTACAATAAAAGATAGCTTCTTTCCTCAAGTGTATATAACTTAATTAATTAATTAATTATAATTATATAACCTTACAATATATCGATAAAATAAGAATCACTGTAATTTTAAAAAAGTAAAAAAATGTGATATTTGTATTTATTAAATTGCTTATATTTTTTTTCTAAACCAAGCCAGAACCAAAAATAATTCATTAAAAAAATTAAAATATACATATATAACAATAATTGAGCAAAGTTTGAAAAAAATTGAAGAATAGGTTGTTTTTCAAGATCAAGGTCACCAAAAGGTTAAATTTTTTATTTGACCTCCGAGGTCAAAATCATCTAAATAAATGTTGTACCGCTATTCAAGATCTTTTAAATGGTCTTTACACGATGCTTCTAAGTTCCATAGAAGCTGAGATATTGTATTATGACCTCGGACTACTCTCTGAAAATTTAGCTTTTTTGGCCAAAGTTTCAAAGGTCATATTTTCTGAACCTTATGAGCTAGAGACCTGCAATAAACGCCATTCATATTTTCTCAACAAGATCTGTTAGTGTGCCATTTTTCATAAAAATCGAAAGGGGTTATGGAAAAAATTGCCAAATTCAAGTTGAAGTGACTTGGAATGACCCTGTATTCGAGTTCACACACAGGCTTTATCAAGTGAACTAGATGGAAGTCATTTGTGGTGGTGAACATTGAAATCACCTAAAATGATGATTTCGGAGAAAGGAGAAGTAGGAAGAATGTGCTCTATTTTGGAGTTTAAATAGTCGAAGAATTTTTTATAGTCAGTAGAATTAAGAGATAAATAGACAGAACAAATAATTTTAGTTGTAGAATTGGAAAAGAGCTTTAAGTCATAAAGTAGAGAATTGAGGAGACTCCAAATTAGAGACACAAGAGCAAATAACATAGTTGCATATATATATATATATATATATATATATATATATATATATATATATATATATATATATATATATATATATATATATATATATATATATATATATATATATATATATATATATATATAATAATAATAATAATAATAATAATAATAATAATAATAAATAATGTTACCCTGTCCCTACTCAAAACAATATCCAAAAATAAACAAATTAGTAGGTAGCTTTTTTTTTTTTTAATAATTTTTTTTTAAAAAGTGCAATTTTTTGCCAAAAATAAAAAATCAAGTGCTTATAACTTTTTTTCTAGACGTGATATCAAAAATCTGTTCTCACCAATGCAAGAAATTGGAGCTAAGATTATTCAGTTAAATTTTCAGCCCATGTGGACCAGCGGTTTGACTACGCTATTCAATTTTTTTTCAACTTTGGGTTCAAATAAATTTCAAACCATTATAGGTTCAAAATTGAAAAAATGATTGAAATCAACTCAGAACTTTGGGACAAAATGCATATACCCTGAATATTTCAGCTCAATCAGTCAAATAAAAAAAAATGTTCAAAAAAAAAAAAAAAAAAAAAAAAAAAAATTAAGATTTTTCTTCTTGCTTTTTTAAAATTTTCTTTTTTTCTGTTTCTTTTGACCGCTCCTTTTCTGCTAGTGAATGTTCATCTTTGTATTTTGTTTTTAGATACCCCATAAGTTAGTTGAAAATATTTTACTTGTAGCAGGCGGAGGTCCTCTTTTAATTTCCTGGCTGCCGATGTTACATTTAGCTATTTTGAGCCTATCCTGAAACATTGTAAAGTACTCCCATACTGCTGAAGCTGATCTTTTTACTATTTTGACTGAAAGGATAAACAAAATAATAATTTTGAAATAATGTAGCTAATTGATACAAGTTTGATACATAGCAATAAATAACAATGATATGTATAAATACAGGATATATTGATAATTTTATATCTTACATTTTTTCAAACTTTACATTATTGTCTTACCTAGGTAAAGCTGTTGAATCACTATTATGAATCAAAAAAAATTTTTTTAAAAATTTTTTGTACTTTTTGTTATACAAAATCGTTAATTTTCTGAATCTTTTCAGAGAAAATCCATATAATCATTAAGTGAATGTTGGCTATTCTATATGCCTTTCTTATAATTAAATAAACCTCAATTAAATTTATATCTAATTTTTTTGAAGTAAAATTTCAGTGCTTTTGACCTCTTTACAAATTTTAGTCAACCCCGGCCATAACCCCGGCCCCGGCCATATTCCAGCCCCTGTCAGTCCCTAACATCAACTGGATCACCCCTGTCTATACATTGTCTATACATTCCATAAATTTTAGTAGATTTGTCTGACATGATCTACCCTTTCTAAAGCCATGCTGGGAGTTATATAGTATCTTATCATCTAAATGCTTCTCTATATGATATTTCAGTAACTTTAACAAAATTTTCAAAACCAGAGATGTTAAACTAACTGGCCTATAGATTCCTAGATCTTCCTTACTACCATTTTTAAAAATGGGCACTACATATGCCGTTTTCCAGTCCTCAGGTACCTTCTCCAAAAGCATAGATCATTTAAAAATCAAATACAGTGCCTTTGCAATACTGCTACTCCCCTTTTTTAGAATTCTAACATACACACCATCTGGACCCACTGCCTTATTTGGGTCTATGTTCTAGTAAAGATGTGATTTCATTTAACTCAATTTGAAATTCTGTACACCTATTCATTACATGCATACTAGAGCTATTAGTCTCTAAACTGCTATCCAACCTTTCCTCAGTAAACAGTGATGCAAAATAGGCATTGAAAATATTAACCAATTCCTTATCTGAACTTACTAAATTGCCATCAATTTTAATTGGGCCAATTTTCTGATCAGTTCCAGTGCACTTGTGACTGTAATTAAAGATACCATTTCTTCTTTTGGATGACTGTTGACTGTACCTTCTCTCAGCCTTCAATCAATTGTTTGCTTAATATATCCATCAGTGTCACAAGGCTATTCACAATTCCTCTTACTGTATCTGCGGATATTGCGTCCTTTGCAGTATTGCAATTACCATCAGATCAGATTCAGTTCTGTGTACATTTTCTACTGTGTCCAGGTATTCATCTAAGTCCATGTCAGGAAGTGATATGTTTGTCTTTTTGACTGAAAAGCAAGTTTGGAATTACTATCTCTTAACTACTTTTACCATCGCTACTCACATAAATAAATATATGTAAGGGAAGGATGTTTCTTCTACCCTCGCTACTTGTATTTATAAAATATATATAAAGGAGGGATTTTGGTAATGGGCTTTACTCATCTGAAATGTTTATCAGTCATTGGTCTATTGTTGGAGTTCCATGTCAACACTTGCTGATATATAAAATTCATAAAATTACAGATTTTGCATATAAAAATTTTGAAAAAACTACAAATTTTTTTTTTTTTTCTGATTCACAAGTTATTCAACAGGTTTACTTTGATAAGACCCTAAGTTAAAGTTTAAAAAAATGTAAGATATAAAATTATCAATATAACCTGTTTTTATACATGTATATCATTATTATTTCATTGCTGTGTATCAAATTTGTATCAATTAGCTACATAATTTCAAAGTATTTTGTTTATAGTTTTAGTCACTATGGCTAAAAGATCAGCTTCAGCAGTATAGAAGTACTTTACAATGTTTCAGAACAGGCTCGAAATAGCTAAATGAAACGTCTTCAGCCAGGAAATTAGAAGAGGACTTCCTCATGCCCCAAGTAAAAAATTTTCAACCAAATCCTTATGGGGCATCTAAAATCAAAACACAAACATGAACATTCACTAGCAGAAGAGGAGTGGTCAAAATAAACAGAAAGGAAAGGAAAATGTAAAGACAAGAAGAAAAATCTTAATTTTCTTATATTTTGTTTGATTTAATCTACCATTAAAAATTATAATTTGCAATTGTAACCCTGGCAGGTAAACCCTGGTTTTCTCTAATTATTTGCTTGGGCTGGGACCAGAGTTAGTAAAAATGGCTGGTGTAAGCCAAGGCCCTGGTCAGTCCATATATACCGGTATAAATCAAAAAATTTGAATTTTGAGACAAAACATGAATTTCTGTTAAGACCATATCTAATTAAATTTGCAGCTGCTTTGATTATGAACTAGTGCCCACTCTAAAATTTGGCATAGTTTGTGCCAATAGAATGACCAAGTTATGAGGCAAATTTGATCAAAATCAGGATAAATCCTTTTTTTGGTATAAAATGTCAAAGATCAAGATCAAATATTTTTTTTTTACTCTGACAAAAATTTACTAAATAAAAGTTTAATATCTACTCAAGAGCTTTAATATGACTTGTATATCATCATTATCAGTGATGCAGAAGCTGAAATATTTAACATTAAAGTTTGCCTCCACCTCTTAAAACTGAACTTTTTGTCAAAGTTTCGTAACCCACATCTCTGGAACTTTTTTAGCTATGAACAACATCTATAAGTATGGCAACATTCATGAAAATAGAAGGGTTGAGGGTTTTTCCCCCCAAACTGTGGGTGTTTTTTCACAGAATGACCATATATATATATATATATATATATATATATATATATATATATATATATATATATATATATATATATATATATATATATATATATATATATATATATATATATATATATATTTTTTTTTTTTTTTCTTTTTTAGGTCTTTCGACTATAAAGTATAATTTATTAGTTTCTGGAAGAAAGTATTGATATTGATAATTGTGCATGGGTATAGTTTGTGTTCTAAAATGGCAGAATATCTTGCTTCAATTTTTGGAACAGAAAAAGATAAGTATGTATTATTATTATTATTATTATTATTATTATTATTATTATTATTATTATTATTAAATTATTATTATTATTTCTTCCTTTATTTTATTCTGATTTAGTTCTTTCTGAAACTACTTTGGCCATAGTTATCAGTAGGAAGGTAATCTAGAGATTATTTTTAAACTGATGCAAGGTAATAAAGGTAGTCTTGCTCATTAGTAGGGTTGGGCTGGATAGTGAAATTGCCAGAAAACCAGATACTGAATATCTGGCAAATTTCAAAAACCAGATACCAAATATCTGGCTGGATATCTGGATTATTTAAGTGGCCTTTGCATTTTACATATGTGTATACTGTCTTAAAACAAGTTGACCTAGTAAGTAGAGGTGTAAATATTAATGATTTTAAAAATAAGAGTTAAGTTCTGGCTTTATGAGTCTGAATTTTTGAGTAATAATTTTGAAATGTGCCCAAAGCTTCCTCTTTCAAGTGTGGCTACTGATATAAAACAACTAAAAATGAGGACTTAGGGGCACTCCTGAAAAGCCTATGGGTAATTCCATGACAAACCTGCACATGAGTTACATCACTCCATCATGGATTTTGAAGAATTTCACATGTGTGAATAAGATATCTGTAGGACTTACAGATTTTGATTTATGAATTTGGTAGGGGAGGGGGGACGGCTTGCTTCACTCCTGATTTCCAAAGCCATATAACTTACTTAATTTTTAAGATGACCTTAACAAAAATATGTTACTAAAATCAGCTAAGAGAGACAAATTTGAATAATTTTAATTTAAATTATATCATTTTGATATGATAAACTTAAAAAAAAAAAAAATAGTAAATGAATTAAAATTTAAATTTTTTAAAAGCTTTATTTAACTTATTATTTTATCTATCGTATGAAATTATAAAAAACAGTGTGATAAAAGTAAAGAGTATATGTAAAAATTAAATGAAAAATTGATATAACAAAAATTTTACCAAGTTGTATATATATATATATATATATATATATATATATATATATATATATATATATATATATATATATATATATATATATATATAAAAGGTAATGTTAGTTAGTCTGCTAAACACTCTCAGACTAAATTTTTTCATTAAACGTTAAAGTTTAAAGTTTGCTATAGGGGAATCGAACCTGGGCCCTATATCACAAAAGCATATGTATATATATATATATATATATATATATATTATATATATATATATATATATATATATATATATATATATATATATATATATATATATATATATATATATATAGTAACTATAAAACCACTAAATAAAACAATAAAACTAATAAAAAGTTAAAATTAAGAGGAATTAACTAAGTGTTAAAACCGGCAAAAGCAGAAATAGAAATAAAAATTTAAAACACACAATATTTCGAGGAACTATGTCCTCCTCATCTGGTGCAACAAGATTAAAAGAAGTTAAGAAAGAATGCGAAGAATCAGAGTACTCACTTATATAGAGGCTAAGATGTAACAAACAAACGAACAGACAAATGGAAAGGGCGCAAGCGCATGAATAATTTTAAAAAACCAAAATCATAAAAGTGTCTTTAAAAAATTAAAAGTAAAATCATCCAATTCAAAGAAACCGGTGGAAGAATTAAAATTGTTACTATTTTTTATAAAAAATGATTCAACCAGTCTTAAGATATTTTTATTTTTTGAAAGATAAATGAACCGAGAACTATTCCAATTGATAATATGATTTTCAGTGATGTGTGAAAAAAAGGCATTACTAAGATTTTGTCTTTGAATATCTGCTTTATGTTGTGAGATGCGAACATTGTAAAGTCTTTAAAGTCTCACCAATATAAGATTTGTTACAAGTGTCACAATCAACTTTATACACACCTCCTGCTGGTACTATTTTGGATGTGTTATTCTTAATTAAATTTGAATGCAAAGTGTCAGGGAACGTAAAAATAAGGTTAATGTTAAGAGTGTTTTTCAACATAAATTTCAAACATAGTAATGATTTTGCATAAGGAAGTATGATTATATTTTGGGGCTGGACAGGAATAGACGGATTATGACAATTATAAAAGTTTAAACGTGCTTTTCGGTATTGCGTTTGGATGTATATATATATATATATATATATATATATATATATATATATATATATATATATATATATATATATATATATATATATATATATATATATATATATATATATATATATATATATATATATATATATATATATATTTATATATATATATTGTGAGCATGGGCACATTCATGTGCTCATACTATATTTTATTTTTCGCAGATGTGTCATGGAGATGAATGAAAAATAACAAGCATATGGACCTTGGATTATTAAAAAAGATGAATATTTTTTTTTTTTTTTGTAGTTAATCATTATTAACTTTCATTTATTTCTTTTCTAGGTCAACTTTCTTTATAACTTAGAATTTGAAATTAACTCTAGTTAACTCTACTTTATACTTAGAATTTTAATACAAAAATAACTGTATTATAGATTAATAAGTTTAAAAATAAAACGATAAGAAATAATAACTACGAACTCCCAACTAAAGAGAATTAATCAAAGTATTGGAATCACATTCAAAGTGATCAATACGTAAGTAATGAATTAATTAATTCATAGTAGTTTGTAATAAATACATATCCAACATCGTAGGTTTATAATCCCGAAAAAATTTCTAATTTTAGTTTCAACTTTGGAGAATATTTTAACTCTGGAACTGTGGCAGTTACAAAAAAAAAAAAAAAAAATAATTAAGTCTCTCTAACAAAGACAGTGATGGAATAAAAAGCTACAACAACAATAACCGGTTTTAAGTTATCAGTCAACTTCCTAGTTCTTTTTCTTTGTATTGAAGTGACGATGGGTGTCTTCTTATTTGACAAACAGTCATTAAGAAACCAAAATACCCGTCAGTCTCATTTCAACCCAACGCCCTAATCTTTACTGTTTCTTCGTTCGTTAAAGTTCCTTTTCCGCTGTTCATACTTGAAAAACGTCATTTTCGTTATTCATTATCCATCTATCAATGATTAAAAGAAATTTTTTTTTTTTTTTTCAATGACTTCCAACTGACCTTGTTTTTTAATTTTTGTTAAACCTGCCGAAGTTGTTCCTTCTGAGTGATCCTATTGCCCTTGCAACGGACGTGAGATCAGCTGTTCGCTATAGCCAGATAGCAACATCAACTCATCAACATCGTCCATCCGAAGAGGACGGTACAATACAACATAGCAAGAGAATTGTCATTAAAACGTGAGTGTTTCTCAAAGTTTTTATTTTCTTCTGTTTTTAATAACAGGACCAGACCTTACAGAGAAAATAATTGGCGACCCTGCCAGGATCACGAAAGGAAGAAATAACAAATCAACAATAATGGCAGAAAATAACAAATGAAATAATGATGAAACAAAGGTGTATATGGACCAGTTGATTGAATTCGGAAGCACACTTCCCAATTCAACAATAACGCTGAGTCCACACCAGAACAATCTGATAACCCAAGGGGTGCATCTATGCACGATTTACCAACCCGTGGATCAATGCACCATGGAAAAAATGCAAGAAATGCTTGAGGAGTGTATTAGGTATACGCGAGAAGTAGATCTGCGATTAAGCGAGCAGAATACTAGGATAATGGATTTATTATCAGCTCGTGTAGATCCCGTTCCAGTCTACTGCTGCAACATCACCAGAAAGGTCGGTACGTCCTAAGGAAAGGAAGCCGTCCGTAGCAGTAGCATCGTGAGGTTGACGGAGGAGCACAACTACTACCGTCATCACCTACAATTTATACCTAACCAACAAACAATAACGAACCCACAAGCAGCACCCCGTATCTCGACTAATAACATGACGGATAAGCAATTCAGGGAATTCGTAACGGAGAGTTCTAGCAGCTCAAGCAGGCTCACAACGCTATGGTTTCCCAAGCGATATGCATGATGGCACAAATGTTTAAATAAGCCTAAATCTAACAAGGCTGTGCCACCAGCAAAATTTAACCCTGACACAGACCAAGACCTTGAAAGTATTCTTTCGTGAATTTCGAAGAATATTGCACAGTCCTGTACCCAACACAAAAACAGGATTGGTTAAGGCTCTTGGGCTCGTATTTACAGTCCTCATACCTGGCCCTCTACCATCAACTCCATAAGGCGGATAAGTCTTATGAAGAAATTAAACAGAACTTACTTGATCTGTTTAATAACGAGGACACCAGTAAGACAAGAGCGGGCAGTTCAATGATTTTATGACTGCCAAAATGCGAAAAAATGAAACCGTCAGGATCTTTGCTATCCGTTTGTTGGATCTCGCAAAGAAAGCTTACCCCACCACGTCAACAGAAGACTGTAAAGAGCATGAGACACTACGTCAAGTGTTTCTTGCAGCCTTACCACCTTGCAATTAACAAGGAGATCTCAAGTTATCTCCGAAATCACGAGTGGTGTTCGGGAAACAAAGTTTCCTTTGATCAGCTGGTAAACCTGGCTGATAGACACCTTCAGGACTTAAAAGGGACATAACCAAGTACCCGTTCCTGAAGTAATAGATATTCTCCAGGGTTGTGGCTGAGTCGAGACCCCAACAAAAGTTCATGGACGGATGTGGTAAAAGCGTTGGAAGAATAACTTCTTCCAATGCCCAACCACCTCCACAAAACCAGTCGAGAAAAAGTCATCTAGAGAAAGGAAAGGACGTCAAAAGAAAGTCTACGGGAAACCGCAGTCCCAAAGTTCGTTAGGGACAAACCGCGTCGTAAAATAGCGATAGTTCTAGCTCTTCGGGACGGTCGGATGACCGTAGACAGGATAATCGTGCGCGTAAAACTTCGCAAAGACAAAACAACCAGTGGTGTAGTTTTTGCGATAAAACACGCACTCAAAGGACACTTGTTATATTCTTAATAACAAGTGTTCCATTTGTAAGAAGAGTGGGCACTTGTCTTACAAGTGTTCACAAAATCCTAAACACCAGAGTCAACTACAACAGCAACTATGGTATCCGGTAGAATTGTCCCGTATGTAACCAGTTACGGTCATGTGGGTAAACATTGTCCGGAATGGAAAAACAGAAAACCGTGAAGAGAAAGTAATTCTCCACCAGCTAGAAGAACTTCAAGAACTTCAATAAGATCATCAGCAGAAAATAACAATGCCACTGGTGGATTGCCGGCGCGAAATCAACAAGAGCGTCCTTTAAACTAATAGACCCCGTGACTGAGGGGCCAGTCACGGTTGAAGGGTTAACTGCTCCTTGTAGGAGTCCCCCATTAGTAACAGAGTTAACCTCTGATAGTTTAAAGGAGAATAAAAATAAGAGTGAAACCCTACTTCTACAATTTTCGAAATGCGAGACCCAACCTTTAATGGTAGCAGTAGAAGTAGTAGACTATCCAGGAACTTGTTTCCATTCCTTAATAGATAATGGAGCAGAGATTAACTTAATAAAAGAAAGCGCTGTTTCATTAATGAATGGTATACAACGATATCCATCGGTAGTCGCAAGGGTCACAGGCGTTGGAAATGCGCGTATTCCTATACACGAGTTCGTAATCTTAAGATTAAGATTCGAAACGGGATATATTTCAACTTTGGAAGAATTTTATATACTTCCAGATTCCGCTATGGATAACTCCATGGTCATTGGAGTTACGCTTCTACGAGCAAATAACTTATTACCCGATATGTCAACGTATCAACTTTTCCAGAGAACCGGAAATGACTTCGTGGTAATAGCAACAGACCCAACGAAATCAACTTATCGGGAGGTCATTCAACGCACGGAATGTGGAAATTCCCGCTAACCACTTCAAGATCGTAGATGTCGAAATGGCATGTCGAGGAACCAACTTTCCTACTTCGACAATGTTAGTGGAACCACCAGAAAAAGTAGAAGTGGAAATCGTAACCGGATTGGTTAATAGCGAAGAACCGTTTCGAATTGCTATCTGCAATAAGAAAGACACCTCAAGGTTTATACCAAGAGGACAAGTGTTAGGAATCGCAACAGAATTACCAGAGAATAACGTAGAGGTTTCTATAAATAGGCATCAACTTGATTCAACACAACAATCAAGCATCGCTTATTGGACTCGCGACAAGATCATTGAAGAGTTCAAGATTAACGAAATTAACATAAATCAAGAGCAGAAAGAACAACTAATCAACCTTCTTCTACAATATCCTAACGTTTTAAGTATGGATGATGAAGACGTTGGATTAGCAACTAACATCCAACATGAAATAGAATTGGACACTAACATCCCAATTCATGTACCTGTTCGAAGGTTTCAAGGACCTTTAACTCAAGAAATTCAAGAACAGTGTGAAGAGTTGGAGAGAGGGAATATCATCAGACCCAGTTACTCTCCATATTCTGCTCCAGTAGTACCAGTACGTAAGCCTGACGGTAAACTACGGCTTTGTATTGACTACCGTGCCCTCAACAAGCACACAAAAGCAGATGCCTTCCCTTTGCCAAACTTGATTGACTCCATTTATAACATGAGTGGAGCCAAATTGTTTACTACTATAGATTTGGTAAGGGGGTATTATCAAATCGAGATGGCCGAAGAGTCAATAGAGAAAACGGCATTCTCAACGCCGTTGGCTCACTACGAGTTCCTTAGGATGCCTTTCGGGGTAAAAGGAGGACCAGCAACCTTCCAAAGAGGTATGATGCTCGCCTTAGCAGGAATACCTTGGTCGGAAGTAATGGTATATCTCGATGATTTGATAATCCGATCAGAGACCTTTGACCAACATTTGAGCTCGATTGCGAAAGTGTTGGGCGCGTTACAAGCAAATGGTTTTAAGTTGAAGCCAGGAAAGACTAAATTATGTCGTGAAAGTGTTCAATTTTTAGGACACTTAATTGATCCAGAAGGGATACAACCAATTGATAAAAATTTGAGTGGAGTACTTAACTTTCCACAACCTACAACAATAAAACAATTACGGTCTTTCTTGGGTATGGTGAATTTCTATAGAAGACATATTCCCGATTGCTCAATAATTTGTAAGCCACTTTCGGCTCAAGTCGGGGGTAAAACAGTTAATTGGACTCCAGAATGCCAGAAGGCATTTGAGAAATTAAAATCAGCGTTGGTGGAGCCACCGACGTTGGCTTTTCCAGATTATAGCCCAACAGCTCCACCATTAGAACTACACGTTGATGCTTCGTCAATTGGAGCAGGAGGAGTCTTATCACAAACTATTGATGGCGTAAATCGACCCATATCTTACATCTCAAAAACCTTTTCCAAGTCTCAACTGAACTACTCTACAACGGAAAAGGAGCTTGCAGCATTGAGATGGGCCGTTAAAACTTTACGACCATTCTTGTGTTCGAAGAAATTCATTATTTTCACTGACCATGAGCCTCTGGTATATCTTAATAACATGGCGGCAGTTGACGGACGTATCGCGCGTACATTGCGTGATTTAACTGATTATGACTATGACATCCGCTACATAAAAGGTAAAGATAACGTAGTAGCCGATGCGTTGTCCAGATCTCCAGTGGAGGTACTCCCAGAAGATCACGATGATCAACTGGAAATAGTCCCCATTGAAGAAGTTCAACCTTCAGGTTTTCATTCCTGAGGGATATACAGTACATCTAATGCCAGGAGGAGGAAATTCCTTATTTCAATCATTTTCTATGTGGTTGGAGGGGACACCTGATAACCATATGGATATTAGAGAAACCGTAGCGGAGGAACTTATCAAACACCCCGCTAAGTATCAACTTAAAGGCAGGAATATTACGAAGAAGCTGAAGTTGCTGAAATTACCTGGCCAACTTCCAATTCCAGAAGCAATATTAGCCTTTGCTAATATATCTAATTGTCTTGTACGAGTTTTCTACAACGACAACAATCCTTTAACTTATGGAACTCCTGGTGATGTCTGTAACTTACAAAATGTATCCGGTATACATTTTAACTATCTTGAACCATGCAAAAAGAAAAGCGTCAGAATAAATATCGTTAACATTTGTCAATTAACCATCGACGAACTTGATGAATTATTTAGCGCTGATGAAGAGGTAATACTTGAAGAACAATTTAAGGACAATGTTCTTCGTAAACTGAGAAAAGCATTGGATCCCATACGAAAGCACAACTTTTCGTGAACATGGATTAGAAATATTTCGTCCATATCAACAACATCTTTTCTTGTTTGGAGATTTAATCTTCATCCAAAATGATAACAATCCGCGAATGGTAATATCCATGCCTCTTCTAATTCGGTTAGTATTGGATCTACATTTACTGAATGGACATTTAGGAACACCGAAACTTATTGCATTGGTGAGAGAGGACCTATGGCATCCAAAACTTGCTAATGTTAGCTAGTGACATTTGTAAGTCTTGTATGACATGTCAACTTAACAAAAATAATCCTACGGTGATTATTCCGCCTGTTATGAAAATAACAACGTCTTATCCGTTCGAATTGTTAGCAGTTGATTTGTTACAATTGCCGCGAACTTTTCGAAACCACTCTTATGCTCTTGTAGCAATTGATCATTTCACTAAGTATCTTTTTGTATTACCTATGAAAGATAAATCTGCGAAAACCGTCAGCACAACGATGAAGTTTAAACTTATTCCGTTTTTGCCGCGGGTCCCGCAGAAACTTCTTTCTGATCAAGGAACTGAGTTTACTTCAGTACTTTTTAAGGAAGTATTGGAAGGAATTTGCCATTGAGCATGTATTGGCATCTAGTCATCGGCCACAAACGAATGGAGTTACGGAACGAGTAAATCGAACCATACTACAGACTTTGCGAATGATGATTCAACAAAACCCAACTGATTGGGATTTGCAACTACCGCAAGTAGTTGTAAAATACAACAACACTTGGCATTCAGCAATCAAGTCAACTCCAAGTGACTTCTTAGTTCAACAACAACATTCGTGTGCAAGGAGAAATCCTTGTTTACGACAATATTGGAAGTCACCTGCTGAAAAATTTTCACCACTCAACATTGGTGATAAAGTTCGCGTATAAATCAATGTTTCAAGGAAATCTTGTAACGAACAAGTTTAAACCTAGATTTAAGGGACCGTACGTGATTACTAAAGTATACGACTCAACACTCGCATACGATATAGCCAAGTACCCAATCGATGAAAGGGAAGGTGTCATACAGGCTCACTTCTCACAGCTCCGAAAATGGATTGATGTTCCCAGATATCTCTTACGAAATCCTTATTTCCGCCAACATCTACAGAATCAACAGAATCAACTTACACACAACAGGATGAAGATTATCAACAGAATCATGCGGAAATCAACGAAGAACAGGGGGAGATATCATGAATGAAGTCATTGCCGGACACGACGCCTGACTCCAACGGTTTTACCTGAGGACGACGATGACGATTTTTCATATCAACTTGCTGAAGAGGATCATCACTTGTTGGAGGAGTTGAAGAAGCGGCAAATAGAAGCTCAACAAGAGATATTTAGACTGATCGATAATGATTATTCAACCTTCTTGTCTGACTCATTTAGAGTTTTACAAGAATCTTTTGACAAAACTGTAAGAGCAAATACAGATTCTCGGATTAACTCCGAATTGAACGAATCGGCCGATATATCTAAAATAACTGACAAAAATACTACCAGATTTACACAAACAGATCTAACGATACCTCCGGAAGAAGAGGAGGAAGAAGAAGAGGATCTGTTCAACTCAACAAAAAATGAATCATTTGAAGGATTTTGTCCATTAGATTATTCGGTAGATCAGGATTCATTTGAAGGATTTGTGCCTAAGGCTCTTTCCCCTATAATGGAAGAACCTGATAGTTATTATCAACTGAATTTCAGCGATGAATTCAATGATAAAACGGCCGATTCTTTTGAAGGATTTGATCCGAAGGGGTTTTATATTGAGGAAAACTATATGGAACTACAAGGACATATAGAAGCATCGTCAATGGAGGAAGAACCTCAGATGAACATCACCTGCTTAAGGGATGGATTCAGGAAAACAAGAGCCTTCTCCACGACGACTGCGATCCCATGGAGACGCCCCACAACATGACTACATCATGGAAC
>SEYY01014531.1:25000-27635 GCA_009176605.1 Armadillidium nasatum | reverse complement strand
ACTTTCAAAGGGGCCGAATCATTCACCCTCTTCTTTGCTTCTCATCGCATCCTTCTCGCCATTCAGAATCGATCCTCTTCAAATCCTTTTGTCATCTTTATTTAACTGTTATTGTTATCCAGACCCGGAAGAAAACTTTACAGTTTTGCTGAATTCCCTCTCACGTGGGGTTGTGAGCAATAAACCGGCTGCTGCAACTTCATCTCTAGCAGCCTCATCCCATCCTGAAAGTATTCGGCAACTAGTACCTTCCTCAAGAACTATAATCGACTGCTACTCTCCTCTCAAGGGTGGGTTTAAGACCTTCAGGTTCGATTGCTGAAGTAAGGATATACGGGGTGCTAAACTCCGTTCTGTAAAACCCCTTCTAAAGAGGTGGTCCTTTCCGATATACCTGAGCCGACAATTGGAGGTGATATTGGCACGACTCAAGTAGGTCACACTAATGCCACACACGGACACCAAATGTCAAGGAAAATATTCTCATCATTTCCGTTTTGTCGGATCCATATACCTCTTTCGATCTATCAGATCCTTATCGGATACCCTGGTCTATTGACGCTGCGTAGCAAGTACTTTTCTGAACTGAACTCCATTCCTGAAATGAAGCAGCTTTCTTACATTCTATCTGAATTTCTACACTTCCGATCAGACCTAAACTTACTCTATAAGTTGTGATATACCTATTTCAAAATTATACAACGTTGTGTCTTGGTGCAGACCCTTGTGTTGTTGTATAACACTAGCATAGGAAATTTTTTTTTTTATTTTTTTAGATTTTTTTTTTTTTTTTAAAATAATTAAAAAATAATAAAAAAAATAATTAAAAATAATGAAAAAAAAAATAAATAAATAAAATATTACAAAAAAAAATAAATAAATAAAAATAATAAAAAAAAAAATGCTGAAATAAAAGATTATAAACATAAAAATAAATACATGTATTTTAATTTTTGTATATAAATATATATATATATATATAATTATATATATTATATATATTATTATATTATATTATATATATATATATATAATTATTTTTAATATTTATATATTTGTATATTATATATATAATATATATATTATATATAAAACTTGTATATTCGCATTCTTGATTTCTTGATTCTAAAGTGGGAAAAATAAAAATAAAATAAAAAATAAATAAAAAAAAAAAAAAAAAAATTAATGGAATAAGATTGCAAATATTTAGTAAGTGGAAAAATTATAAGAAAATAAATAAAATTAAATTTATAAAGACATAATTGTATTTAAAACAAAAAAAAAAAAAAAAAAAAAAAAAAAAAAAAATTATAATAATATATATATTATTTAAATTTATATTATATTATATGCTACGATTGTTGGTCACTCTCTCTTTTTTATCGCTATTACACCGGAACTGCTCTTCTACTCTCTCGTCGCATACCTCTCCATTGAGAAGAGCTCGTGCCACAGCCTTTTACACAGTCTCACCCTTTCTCTTCCACACTCACCCCAACTTAACCGCTATGCTCAATCTTACATTACTCACAGTTAAAGTTGTCCACACTCCTTTATCTGTTTTACTTCTACAACTTCAAACGCCGTGTATCAGACAGTCGGCCTTAATCACTAATTAACTTTTCCAACATTGGGAGGTCGGAGACATAAAGGATATATATATATAAATATATATATTATATATATATTATTATAATTATTATATATATATATATATAGGCGTTATGATGAGCTTCAAATCTAATATCAATTATTAAGGAATATTTATTCAATATTCTTTTAAATTAAATAATTTTGACAGTGAGGTAAAAGATGCTGTGAATTAAGGGTCAAATCACTATATATAATGAAATTGGACTTAAAGAAAGGCCAGTCTCAAATACCCGATTTAACTTTGCTCTTTAAAAATTATATATGTCCACATATATCAAGTTAATCCAATATATATTATTTAATATATTTATATATATTATATATATTATATATATATATATTATATTATATATTATTATATATATATATAATATATATATATATATAATAATATATATTATATATAATTATTATATATATATATATATAATATATTATATATATATATATATATATTATATTTATATATATATATATATATATATATATATATATATAAAAAAACAAAAAAAAATTAAAAAAAATTTAATTTATTTTTTTTATTTATTTCTATCTATTATTATCCTTTATTATATTATATATTATTATTATTATTATTATTATTATTATATTATTATTATTTTTATTATTATATATTATTATTATTTCTATATTATTATATTTTATTATATTATTATTATTATATTGTATTATTTAATTATTTTATTTATATATATATTATTATACTCTATTATTATTATCTATTTTATTATTATTTTACATATATTAAAAAACAATTTAATATTCAAATATTGTAAAAAAAAATTTTCTTTAAAAAAAAAAAAATTTTTTTTTTTTTTTTTTTTTTTTTTTTTTTTTTAATTAAAAGAAGGTGTGCTAAGACAAGATCCTTGAAGATCTGATTTTGTCTTTTCAAGGTAGTGAGAACAGGTGTGGAATTGTTTGCTCTTACTACTACTAGTATTAGTAAAAATATTATTAT
>SEYY01014530.1:10000-11827 GCA_009176605.1 Armadillidium nasatum | reverse complement strand
ATATATAATATATATATAATATATATATATATATATATATATATATATATTACACCGTATATTAAAATACCAATTCGTAATGTATATTTAATAAAACTTAAAATAATTACACAACGCTGTTCACTAACGGTCATTTCCTCTTTCAACTTAAAAAATGAAAATTGATATTACTTTGCAAAATATTGTAGTACCTTTTAAACACTTCTTTGGATGCTTTGTAAGGATACGTAACTCTAGAAATGAGCTCCTACCTTTGAAACACTTCATAGAATTTTTATAGACCTCACTTACTAATATATGGACAACCTCTAATTGGCTTTGAATCACTTTAAGTCTTTAATGTAATGAGAAAACATAAATTTACCAGGTAAATGAATAATGTTTAATTACTGTTCAGTATTGTTTAAATATAATATTGAATTTTTTTTAAAAAGTACCACTTTACTCAAAAACCAAAATTTGGCTTAAAAACATAGAGAAATGGACACTCAAGATGAGGGGAACTAAATGAACTGTAGAAGAAATTTACAACAAAATTGTATCCAACATAACTGTGATCATCTAAAGTCAGAAGAGCATAGAACAAAAATCTTACTTCATGAGTGAGTGAGAGTGACTCTAACCCTGAGTCATATCTTTGGGAAGTGAGGAGTTAACTCCTTTCTTCTCACTCTGTTAGAGACTCGACACTTTTTCACTTAATATTTGACAAATCGTGTCATGAACAACTATTCCTTTTCCACTCACTCCTTTGAATAATCATAGTTCATTTCAAATGAACTCGATTTATCACTCTTGGAAATTAGTAGTTCATAATGCATCACTCGATGATGAACGACCCATCTGTTAAATATATATGTATATTAGTGATAGGACGATTAAGGAATTTTTGATGATGATAAAATTGAAAAAGTATATTTTAAAAACTTAAAAATTTCCATTATTTTAATAAATTAAAAATTTTATTGTAAGGAAAAATTAAATAGTCTTTTCTTTATTCTTTATTCAAATGTGCACATGCATGTAATTTTAATATATAGTATAATACAGGATATATCAAAGTACCTGTCAAAAGTTAATATAATTTGCTGCGAAGAGCCCTTGGTGTGTGAATATCGTGCGTAGACAACAAGCCTTTGGAGAGTGTTTGGCATTAGCATAGGTATGCCTGCACAAACTTTTTGATGTCACGGAAGGTTGCCGCCAACATAATGAGGGTCACATCGTCAGTTGCTAGATGAATGTTGTCTTTCATCTGCATTATAGTACGTATCTTGTTGCGGTACACTTTTCCTTTGAGTGTGCACCATAGGAAGAAATCCGGCTGAGTAAGGTTAGATGATCTTGGGGGGGGTCAAATCTCCATTGAAATGATCCGATCTTCCGATCTTCAAAGAACTTAAATTTTGTACATGCTGCTGCTTTATTTTGCGGAAAGTGACGCCATCCTGGTGAAAATAGTCAGTACTGAGTTCCTCGTTATCTAAATGATTTAAGAATTCATAGAAGATGTTCATATACAAATTTTATTAACTGATGACCAGCACTTTGATATCTAAAAGTGCATATTTGGGACCGAGAGCGAGTGGGACACCCTGTAGTATCTTCAGAACATTTATTTTTACAAATTAAAATATGTGAGAACATAGACAAACATGTAAAATTCTAGTACTTTAAATTTAGAGCTCCTTTACAGAAACAATCTTTTTCTCCAGTTTCTTGGGTAATTCGATTACGTCTTGGAGAAGTATAAAAGTTACTTAATATAATGGAATAACGCAGTTCGATTAATATATATATATATATATATATATATATATATATATT
>SEYY01014530.1:0-2500 GCA_009176605.1 Armadillidium nasatum | reverse complement strand
GACTGTGTCACTTCGAGTTGGGTTTGGGGGAAGAATTATAATTGATAGTTATTTTAAAATATTTTCTTACCATAAATTGATATTAGTTTGTACTGATATGCGATGATGATATTAATTTTCTAATTGAAAATTTACCTTTCAGCTAAAATTGAAACTGAGCCCTCTCCAAAAAAGAAGAAGAAGAAGAAGGATGTAAAGGAAGAAGAAGCGGAAGAACCAGAAGAGCCTGTCGTTAAAAAGGAGAAAAAGAAGAAGAGAAAATCGCAAAATTTTGATGATTAACTTTTTTTTTTTATTTGTAAAGTATCAAATAAAGTATATTTGTTAATAAAACTTTAGTTTTGTTTCTTCATTGTCAGATTTAAATGTATTTTAGTGTAGACATTACCAAGTAGCAGGCTCTTGAATCTTTGTTTAAATGTTCTCTTGAACATTTTCTCTTATTTACTTTCAAAATGGACAATTTTGTACTAAATGTAAAACTTTCTTTTTATAAATTGATTAAAAAAAGAAAGACATTATAAGAAAGTTGCGTCACTAATCTATTTTTCTAATAGGAAAAGAAGAAAAAAATTCACTGAATTTTCGAGTATGGTGTAATATATATATTATCTATATATATATATATATATATATATATATATATATATAATATTATATATAATATATAATATATATATAGTATATATATATATTATATATATATATTATATATTTAATTATTATTATTATTATTATATACTGCTATTGTGCACAGTCTATTTCCTTTATTAATGTCTGCAACATTGTCGGTCTTCAATCCAATTTCCATTTTGTTGAACACTACCCCTCTTATTCTTAACCGAAAGTTAGGTACTTGTTAAGCTTATTTATTCTATAACAATTCATTTGTTGCTTATTTTTATCCTAATTCTGCTAATTTTATCCTAATTCCTATCCTGAAAACAGAGTCCATTCTCTCGTCTTTGTTTTTCTCAGAAATAATCCTATAAGGTGATTTCACTGTTCACCACTGTCAGCCAAAAATACCTTTTTTATAGTTCTCATGATACAGCGGCGAACGCGACTTCCAATTCTCCATCCAAAATGACCTTGAACAGTTGGTGCAGCTCCCTACTCTTGTGAATGAACTCTACTCAATATTGTTCACATAGCGCTTCACCATTTTTTTTTTTTATTTTTTTTTTTTAAGAACCCAAGAGCGCAACTTGAGCTCAAGATTTTGTAATGTTTTGAAGAAAAGCAGATCAACAATATTTGCTAAGTTTGTGAATAAATATGTTGAATAATGACTAATGAATGTTCTGAAAATCAGAACTGGCAACTTTATATGTAAAGTTGTAAACAAGTGCAGCCGGCATTTGAGGTTTCTTTAGCTTATTTTGAAGGTGAAACTCTCCTCTATTATTATTTATTGGGAAATTAGGGGCTAGTGAAATACAGGGTAGGGGAGGTATTGAATTGTTCAATTTTTTTGCATCATAAAAGATGTTTCGAGTGACTATATCCTTCCTTTTTGACTTACAATGATAGGCTAAGGGTATATAAATTTTTAACAGCGTGGTAATAATATTCCATATGGCTACCTTACTATATCTATTAGTAGAGTTGTCAATTAAGAATTTAATGCTCTTTTTTTGCACAAAAAAAAAAATATGACATTTCTTTCCTAATTGAAGTAAAATATTTAATTTTAAGACCAAGTGGTCCATTATTAATAAATAAACAAGTGGGCTTCATTTACTTTCCTATAAATATTATATAATAATATTTATATATATATATATATTATTATATATGTATATATATATATAATATATATAAATATAATTATATATATATATATATATATAATATTATATATATATATATATATATATATATTTTTCATTTGGGTAAAAATAAACATTAAAATACAGAATTTATTGAGTTAAATAATTTGTATTTTTGAACATCACAACAGTTTTTAACGTGTTTTTATCACAGAGAGTGCAAAATGTAACGAACAAGCTTTGCATCTGCGAGAGACATTGTATTCAAAGTTAAAACTTTTATCAACAATTTATCAGTTTTGATTCATTTATTATGGTATGGTATTAATTATACGAGAAAAAATAAATAAATAAATTAAATTTGAATTTATTGTTGAAGAACTAAAATAGGGAATGCATTTTATTTTCTTCTATTTTGACGAGAAGAAAATTTTACCAAAAAAAAAAAAATTTTTTTTTAAGAATTTAAAAAAAAAAAAAATTTTTTTTTTTACTAATTAAATTTTGAAGATATTTAGAAGAAAAAATAAAGTCCTAAAGTGAGCACTTTCAGATAAAAAACCACAAGGAAGTAGCTAAACACTTTCAGTTCAAATTAACCACTTAATGGGAACATTTTTTAAAATTTATAATCCAAACGTTTCATAAAAATAAAAATTCATTCGTTGAAATTATTAGCCAAAAATTTGTATAGCTCTCTCTCTCTCTCACACTCACATACAATATAT
>SEYY01014528.1:0-15859 GCA_009176605.1 Armadillidium nasatum | reverse complement strand
GTTCTCATGATCCAGCTGGTGATCTCGCCTTCAAATTTTCTTTCAAGAACAACCTTGAGCAGTTGGTGTATTTATCTACCCATATCCCTGACCGTCTTGGTGATAAACCCAACATACTAGATCTTTTACCTAACTTCTTATCCTTCTCCTTACACTGTTAGACTCTTTGCTCCTCTGGGTTCATCCGATCATCTTCTTATCTCCGTGTCTTGTCCTGTCTCTTCAAGTCTTCCGCAAGAACGGCCCCCGCCTTCGGCAAGGAGACGTTTCTGGTATTTTTGGTGCCACTAATTGGTCTGACTTGCGGTTGACCTTTCTGATTTTCCATGGAATGATTACTGTTCCCGTGGGAGAGATCCCTCGGAATGTGCAGAGCGCATAACTATGGTGATTCTCTCGGGCATGGAGGGGTACATTCCATATTCTTTCCCTTCTACTAAACCTAACAAACTTTGGTTTAACTCTGCTTGTTCTCGCGCTATCAGCTGCAGGGACGCTGTCTTCAGAGATTACCGTCGTCTTAATACTCCAGAAACTCACGCAACTTATATTTCATCCTGGAATCGTGCAAAATCTATTCTTCTCTAAGTAACCTTCTCACTGATTTCCTTTCTGGTCGTTCTATAGCAGCTGTTGTAGACGGCCACCGTTTATCCTATAAATCTACTAATAGTGGTGTTCATCAAGGATCTGTTCTTTCTCCAACACTTTTTCTGCTTTTCATTAATGACCTCCTCTCCATTACTTCATATCCTATCCACTCCTATGCTGATGACTTCACCCTTCATTACTCTTTTCATTTTGAAAGGCACCCCTTCCAGCAACAGTTAATAAAAGCAAGGAGGGTGGCCTTGGAGCAACTTACCTCTGATCTATCTCTCATTTCAAATTTTGGCAGAGAAAACATGGTCGTTTTCAACTCTCCTGCTCTCACTAATTCTCTCCAATTTCTTTCTGCCCGTCGAAATGTTGCGTCACTTTCTCTATGCTATCGCTATTACAATGGACACTGCTCTTCTGAACTTTCTCGTCGCATACTTCCTCCATTTAAAAGGACTCGTGCGACTCGTCTTTCTACACAGTCTCATCCTTTCTCTGTCTGTCTAACTTTCTGATCCCAGATTTAACCGCTATGCTTAATCTTATATGTACTCTAATGGTAAAGTCTGGCACACACTGCCTTCATCTATTTTTCCAACTTACCATGACTTTTGCACCTTCAAACGCCATGTATCAGGTCATGTCGCCGTTTAATTTGACCGTGTCCCCGACTTTCCCCCTAACTCTGGTGGTATATTAGTAGTCCTCTGGCCTTTGACCACCAGAGGTGAAATAAAAAAAAATATATTTAGGACATGTAATTTCGGGGTACGAAGATAATTTAAAAATCTCCGAAAGTAAATTTCTAGTAATGTTATATTATTTTTCTTTAATGTTTAAATTCACTTAATGTTTTAGTAAATCTCTACTGCAAATACTCAATAGAATAAAATCGAATTAATTATAAATAAATAAATAAATATATAAATAAATAAATAAATTAAAAAAAATAAAGTAATAAATAATATTTAAAAAAAATACAAATAAAAATGAAAAATGAAAATTAAAAAAATTAAAAAAAATTAAAGAAATTAAAAAAAGTTGAAAATAAAAAATATAAAAAATAAGAAATAAAATATATGTTTCACCACTACTCCTAGTTATAAATACACCGTTTTCCCTCCTATTGGTAACTCTGACCATAACCTTATAGCTCTTAGTTATAATGCTTTCTCTCCAACAGCTACACCATGCCCTAAACGTACTTCCTGGCACTTTTATCGGGAAATTTGGAGGCAATGCTTATCGTGAATGAAAAAACTCTCCTTCTCCTATCACTCTTGCAAATTTTCATTCAGCTCGGAATCATTGCAGGGATGTTCTTCGACGAAGTAAGCGTATTTCCATAAAAAGGAAGTGCGCTGACCTCCGTGGCTCTCCTACTGATAAAAATTTCGGCCTCTTGTCAAAAATATCTCTAACAACTTCTGTAAATCTGCCTTTCCTCCTCTTATTCGCTCTGATAGTTCTATTGCAAATACTCCCTCTGAAAAGGCTAATCTCTTCGGCCTCCTTTTCTCATCTAATTAAACCCTGCTCGATTCTGGCATCCTTCCTCCTACTCCTTCTCCTCTCAGGTGTCCCATGTCCCTGCCTGTAATTACTCATGATCAGGTTCATGGGATCCTGAAATCTATGAACGTCAGGAAGGCCAGTGGCCCGGATGGCATACCCCCTCGTGTTCTGAGGGAGTGTGCTTCCGAGTTAGCGCCTGTCTTCGTTCAGCTCTACTCTCTATGCCTTAATACTAATACTTTTCCTTTATGCTAGAAGCGCGCATTTGTTCAACCGATCCCGAAAAAAGGTAGCTGCTATGACCCTTCTAACTATCGGACCTATAGCTCTCACTTGTGTTCTGTCTAAAAGTTTTGAAACTCTCCTAAACTCTCATTTCCTGGATCATTTCAAGTCTCATTCTCTTCTCCCAGATCACCAGTATGGCTTTCGACGCTCGAGGTCAACTGGTGACATACTTTCCTATCTTACTGATCTATGGTCTTCTGCCCTTAGGGATTTCGGGGAGTCTTGTGTGGTGGCGCTTGACATATCCAAGGCTTTTGACCGGGTATAGCATGCGTTGCTGCTCTCCAAGCTCCTTTCCTTTGAATTTCCTCCTTCTCTTTGCTTACTCATGTCTAGTTTTCTCTCAGATCGTTCCATTTCGTCACTTGTAAATGGAGCGACCTCTTCCTTTTTTTCTGTCAACTGTGGTGTTCCTCAAGGTTCAGTTTTATCTCCAACTTTATTCTTACTTTTCATTAACGATCTTCTCAACTGCACTTCTAACTCTGTTCACTCTTATTCTGACGACTCAACTATACATTCTTCTACTCATTTCAAATCTGCTCCCTCTTTTGCTTCTAGAGTTGCTTTTCGTCTTCAACTTTCCGATTCTATTGTTGCCGATCTGGATTGGATTTCTCGGTGGGGCCATAGCAACCTAGTGAAGTTCAACTCTTTAAAAACTCAACTTCTTCACATCTCCCTCACAAAAATACCTCCTAATTTTCCTATCCTATTCGACGGCTCTCCCGTCTCACCTGTAAATAACATTAACATTCTTGGTCTCAACATAAACAATAAATTGTCTTGGAAACCACATATCACAAAGGTTGCTAAAGCGGCCTCTAAGAAGCTGGGAGTTCTGTTCAGGTTGTGAGAATTTTTTTCTTCTGAGCAGTTACTCCAAATAAATAAGTTTCTTATTCGCTCTTGTATGGAGTACTGTTCTCACATTTGAGGGGGTTCTGGCTCCTCTTCTCCTTTGGATAGAGTTGATTCGAAATGTAAAAGATTAATTAACTGTCCCCTACTTCCAAACTCTCTTGATCCCTTATCTCTGCGACGTGACGTTGGTGCACTATCTCATTTATATGGGTACTCCAATGGCAGATGCTCAAGAGAATTGGCCTCTCGCATTCCTCCACCATTGTGTCGTCCTCGTTGAACAAGGGGTGCCCTGCTTTCGCACCAATTTTGTGTGGATGTAGGAAACCCCAGGCTGGCCCATTGTGGATTGATTGTGGAACTCAATACCATCTTCTATTTTTCCTACTGTATTTAATCTTTCACTCTTCAAGGCTTCAGTTTGTGCCCACCTGAGGGATGTGCGTTAGGTCTGTGTTTGAATGAGTCTTCTTCCCCTTTATTTGTGCCCCCTCCTGCCCGTGAGTGGTGCGATCTGTAAATATATATATATATATATATATATATATATATATATATATATATATATATATATATATATATATATATATATATATATATATAATTTCACAATATAATATTATAACATTTTTACTTTACTTAGGACAATATTACCCAGAGACAATCCGAGTCCATCCGAACTTCACACCATCAGAACAAAAACTAATGGTATTCAGCCAATCAGCATAGGACATTATCACAAAACAAGGTGAAGGCCAGCCAGTTTTTCATATTCAGCCAATCACCAGAGGGCATCATCATGAAACGTTTCACAATGGTAAGCCCCACCCCTTTCTTTATAAGCCAGGTAAATATTTACTAACTTTTTTACCTTTTTTTTTAGACATTGATTGATGGGAATAGAAACCAATCCTAATAAATACTGTTTTCCAAGTAATTAGACTAAAATCTTTAGCCTTTTTCTTGAAACCCAATAAAACCATTGTTCACACCATTTTTCACCATAACCCAGACTGTGATTTACTTATATACTCCATTTATACGAGGTACCTTTTAAGTTTCCAGGTAAATATTTACAAACTTTTCTACCTTTTTTTTAACATTGATTGATGAAAATATAATACCATCCTCACAAAAACCAAATTCCAGGTAATTACTTAAAAAAAACACATTTTGTATGTTTTGTTAAGCATGTCGAAACATTAAATTTGCATTTACTTACAATCTCATATCGAAACATAAATTACTATGGAAATTATTGGTGCATTAGTATTATTATATAATTTCTGCGTAAGGTATGCTCATGTTTAATGCATCCAACTGTCTATATTTGTGAATTTTCTGAATTTGTTGTATAAGTGTCGATAATCGATTACATTAAATTAGAATGTGGTTTTTGTGAGGATGGTATTATATTTTCATCAATCAATGTCAAGAAAAATACAGAAAAGTTAGCAAATATTTACCTATAAATTTAAAAGGTACCTTTATAAATGTAGTATATATATATATATATATATATATATATATATATATATATATATATATATATATATATATATATATATATATATATATATATATATATATATATATATATATATATATATATATATATATAAATTATAGTCCTGGGTTATGGTGATAAATGGTGTGAACAATGGTTTTATAAGGTTTTCCTCAATCAATGTCAACGAAAATGTTAAAATTTCTAGTCTGATTACCTGGAATGCATTATTTATTAGGATGGGTTATTCCCATCAATCAATGTCTAAAAAAGAGGTAAAAAAAATTCGCAAATATTCACCTGGCTTATTAAGAAAGGGGTAGAGCTTAGGATTGTGTAATGATTGATGATGATGCCCTCTGGTGATTGGCTGAATATGAAAAATTGGATGGGCTTAGCCTTGTTTTGTTGTAATGCCCTATGCTGATTGGCTAAATAACAAAGGTTTGTTCTCTGATGGTGTGAACTTCAGATGGACTCGGATAATATATGGGGAATATTGTCGTAAGTAAAGTAAAAATGTTATATTATATTGTGATATATATATATATATATATATATATATATATATATATATATATATATATATATATATATATATATATATATATATATATATATATATATATATATATATATATATATATATATATATATATATATATATATATATATATATATATATATATATATATATATATATATATATATATATATATATATATATATATATATATATATATATATTATATATATATATATATATATATATATATATATATATATATATATATATATATATATATATATATATATATTATAGGTTTATGTGCTTACATTCGTTTAAAAAAAAATTCGGTGATACATTATATCATATCATTTATATAAAATACATAGTTTTATATGAATGAATTGTTCTTGAAATGTTAATTTTTGTAATATTCAGTGAAATTTCTTTAAAATGTTTATTAAAAAATTTTTTTTATTAAAAATTTCTTATTTTAAAGGTAAAACGATATTAAAGTCTGACTTCTGGTTAAATAGCGGTTAAAAGAAAGAGAGACAGAAAAACTGTCAAGTAAATGAGTTTATGGGTGAATGTTTGGTTCTGTTTGTGCTTGAGAGAGAAAGTTGAGGCAAATGTGAATGTATATCTATCATGTACTTATTATACGTTTGCGTGTATGTATGTATTTTTGTGTGTAAGTATTTGGATGTATGTATGTGTGTGTGCTTGTACATGTGCATTGCAAGGAATGGGGCTCTCTTTACGTGATTTACCACCCTATGAACATCTTAAGAGCCAAATACGGGAGTTTCTAAATATGATTGACAGGTTTAGTTAATATAATAATAATAAGCAGTATAAGGACCTGATGGTCCATTATGTCATATTTCTATATATATATATATATATATATATATATATATATATATATATATATATATATATATATATATATATATATATATATATATATATATATATATATATATATATATATATATATATTTCTTTACTTATTTATTTATTTTTATTTTTATATTTGTTTTTTTTTTGATTTATTGTATGTGTTTAACAAAGCATAGAGGCTATGCCCATAAGCGACCAAGCACCTTATACCAATCTAAAGAGTAAAACATGTATGTTTCTACATATGTTTAAAAAAGGTTTATTATATAAAATAATAATAAATTGATAATTTAATAATAATAATAATAATAATAATAATAATAATAATAATAATAATAATAATAATAATAATAATAATAATAATAATAATAATAATAATAGATAATAATATATAATAATAATATTAATATATAATAATTATAATAATAATATTAATAATAACAATATAGATATTGACTGACTGTTGTCGGAATCGGTCCCATTGGAAACAGCTGGGAAAGAAGAAAATAGAAGAACCAGAGAAGGGATTGAGAGTGATGCAAGATTTCAGAGGAACTTTTAGAAGAGGAAAGAAGATGGACAGAAGAATTAACACCAGATATTGTTTATAGAATAAGCAAAATTTTTGAATATTTTAAATTTTAAAATATTTTGAGATTTTTTTTTTATTAATTCAAAATTATAATTAAATTTAGTTAAAATAATGAAACAAAATAATTTAAACGGACTAAATGGAGGAGCAACAAAATTTTGAATAGCAGTTCTTTTTAACAAGTAAAATATTTTAATAGACATATTAAAGAGGGTGTGAAAAATTATATATATAAATAACATCTGGTTGTTAAAAAGGATTGGGATTTCGTCGCATAATTGAAGAATTATTCTTCGCATGGTTTTAAATGGGAACCTTTTTAACCAGGATACTCATCCCATGTACGGTTGCAGGAACATGCAGTTTCTGCAGCCGTCGCCACCCTGCATCTTGCGGGATAAGGTGTAATGCATTAAAAAAAAAAAAAAAAAAAAAAAAATAATAATAATAATAATAATAATAATAATAATAATAATAATAATAATAAAGAAAGAGCCCCAATGCGTGAACACCTATAATCCATTATGTTTTGTATTTTTTTGTATGTGTGTGTGTGTGTGTGTGTGTTGGTTCATAAAAGCAATGAAGTGAGCGAGGAATTTGAGCAGGGTAAGGGCTAGATGATGGTGGACCCCTACCATCTACTATATATATATATATATATATATATATATATATATATATATATATATATATATATATATATATATATATATATATATATATATATATATATATATATATATATATATATATATATATATATATATATATATATATATATATATATATATATATATATATATATATATATATATATATATATATATATATATATATATATATATATATATATATATATATATATATATATATATATATATATATATATATATATATATATATATATATATATATATATATATATATATATATATATATATATATATACATATATATATATATATATATATATATATATATATATATATATATATATATATATATATATATATATATATATATATATATATATATATATATATGTTTGAGGTTCTAAGGGAGGGGGGAGTGAGAGGTAGATTATTGAATGGAATTAAATCATTTTATGAAAACTGTAGAGCGAGGGTGAGGGTGAGGAGGGAACTGTCTGATTGGTTTAACGTTGGAGTTGGCTTGAGGCAGGGGTGTGTTATGTCTCCGTGGCTCTTTAATGTGTTAATGGATGGCGTTGTTAGGGGGATGGAGAGGGAAAGGAAGGGTATTAGGTTGAGAAGTGGAGAGGGGGAATGGGAGGTAAATGTCTTGTTGTTTGCGGATGATGCGGTGTTAGTGGCAGAATCTGGGGAGAAGTTGAGGATGTTGGTGAAAGAGTTTGTGAGGGAGTGTGCGTCAAAGGGATTAAGGGTAAACTCGGCAAAGTGTAAAGTGATGAGGATTGGGGGCGGGGATGAGGCAATAATGAGGGGAGGAATGGGAGGGTGTTGAGGTGGGGGGAGTGAAATTTGAGGAGGTGGAAGAGTTTAAATATCTGGGAATGCTTCTGGAGGGGAAAGGGGGAATGGATGGGGAAATAAAGAATAGAGTGATGGAAGGAATGAAAGTGATGGGGGGACTGAGGGAAGTATGGAAGAAGGGGAGAATATCAAAGGAAATAAAGGTAAGAATGTTTGAGAGTATGTGTCTGCCATCTGCAATGTATGGGTGCGAAACATGGGTGATGAAAAGATTAGAAGTTTTTGAAATGAAAGGACTGAGGGCTATATGTGGGTTAAGGAGGGTAGATAGAATCAGGAATGAAAGAATAAGAGAGATGTGCGGATGGAAGAGGGGAATAGTGGGCAGAGCGGAAGAGGGTGTATTAAGATGGTTTGGACATATGTGCAGAATGGATGAGAATAGGATGGTGGGTAGAGTCATGAGATCCGAGGTAGAGGGAGGAAGGGGGAGGGGAAGGCCGAGGATGAGGTGGATGGATGGGGTGAGGGAGATATTGGGGGGGAGAGGTTTGAATGTGGACGAAGGTAGGAGAGTTGCGGAGGACAGAGTGAGATGGAGGGCAGTGGTGAGGGGGGAGGGGAGATAGAGTGTAGATGTGTGGGTGTAAGCGAACTGTGACGGGCACCACCCCACGCGAGTGGGAAGGGTGAAGGGTAAAATAAAATAAATAAATAAATATATATATATATATATATATATATATATATATATATATATATATATATATATATATATATATATATATATATATATATATATATATATATATATTATTATTATTATTATTATTATTATTATTTTTTTTTTTTTTTTTTTTTTACACATCACCACCACTCACGGGCAAAGCCCTATTCAAGGAGGGGGTGTTAAAAATATTATACATATATATATATATATATATATATATATATATATATATATATATATATATATATATATATATATATATATATATATATATATATATATATATATATATATATATATATATATATATATATATATATATATATATATATATATATATATATATATATATATATATATATATATATATATATATATATATATATATATATATATATATATATATATATATATATATATATATATATATATATATATATATATATATATATATATATATATATATATATATATATATATATATATATATATATATATATATATATATATATATATATATATATATATATATATATATATATATATATATATATATATATATATATATATATATATATATATATATATATATATATATATATATATATATATATATATATATATATATATATATATATATATATATATATATATATATATATATATATATATATATATATATATATATATATATATATATATATATATATATATATATATATATATATATATATATATATATATATATATATATATATATATATATATATATATATATATATATATATATATAATGTAATATTTATTTTTTTATTTATTTATGTATTAAAAATATTCCCCTGTTAAAAACACCATTGAGTGAAAGGGATTTTCAACTGGCGGGCATGTTTGGCAAGTGCAAACGGTGTGAGGCTGGTGCGAACGGGCAGATCCCTGTGAGGGGGAGGGCGGACCCCTACTGGCTTGTGGTGTTGGTGAATTTCTGCGGGCACGACGTATCCCAAAGGATGGTGTGAGGTGGTTCCCTGCAGGATGCAACATGTTTTATCACGAATCCCACAAATCATTAAATTTTAATAATTTTATTAATTTTTTTAATTAAATAATTTTTTTTTTTAAAAAATTATATATATATATATATATATATATATATATATATATATATATATATATATATATATATATATATATATATATATATATATATATATATATATATTTAATTATTTTTTTAAATTAATTTTCTTTTCAAGATTTTTTGCAACATTCCATGCAATATCATTTGCCTACATTTTGTATCTCCTACTACTATTATTATTAATATCATTATTATTATTATTCTTACAATTATTATTTTTACAATTATTATTTTTATTATTATTATTATTATTATTATTATTATTATTATTATTATTATTATTATTATTATTTTATTTTTTTATTATTATTATTTAGTTTTTAAAATGTACCTTCTTTTGACTTTTTATTATAAGATTATTTTCATTTTAATTAGATTGCGTAATAATAATAATTTTATATTTTCTTACCCCCAACTGATGTAGGTAAATATATTGGAAATCCATCGTACTCATAATTTTTATCGAACTCTGAATAAAAAGTGATTTTCATTGTCTCATCCGTGTTGAAATGAAAACCTTTCATCTTAAATTCGTATTCGTTGTCTGGACCGAAAAGATTGGTTGCAAGAGTAGGTCCTCCACTCACGGCAGCAAAATTCATCTAATAAAACAAATATTTTTTAACAACGAACATAATAATAATAATTTGAAGTATGATACTTGTTAGTTTTATTGTAAATTTAAAAACATTTTACAAATATAAATATTTCGACGCTAATATAATATATATATATATATATATATATATATATATATATATATATATATATATATATATATATATATATATATATATATATATATATATATATATATATATATATTATATATATATATATAATTTAACCCTTTAATTCCCACCCGCTTTTCCTTTGTACGTGCCGCCATTCACTTGCCAAGTATTATTTGGTCATCATTTAGTAGTGCCGGGGAAAACTTATACTGTTTCCTGAGTACCATCTCTAGCTTTTTCTAGCACTTTCAAGCAATTATTAGCATTTGACACTCATGCTAGACCATGACCCCCTTGGCATGAGGGGAGTGCCAGTGCCAGCTTGCCCTGAGGGTAAGGTATCATCCGGCGGCATCCGGCCCCACATCCTGCTACGTCTGTGGACCAATCAAGATGTAGGCCCTCTCGGTGATGACGTCATCTGCGCATGCGCAAACACATACACACACAAACCATAAGCTGTGACGTTATGGCACTGGGCTATATTGAAACTATGAGATCATCTGACGGCCATTTTTTATTCATCATTTTTTTTTTAATTTCCGTAGATTTTTTCTCTAACTATTTGATTTCTGTCCGCTTTCTTGGATATGGGGTTCGCTATCTTGGATTAGGCATCCGCCATCTTGGATTAGGCATCCACCATCTTAGATTAGGTATCCGCCATCTTGGATTTGGAATCAACCTTCCTGGCATTCGCCATCTTGGATTTTGTATCAGCCTTCCTTGTATGCACCACCTTGGATTTGGCATCCTCCATTTTGACCACGTGGTTTCTTTTTCCATCTTGAATTTGATTTTGAATTCTCCGGCCATTTTTTTTTTAACCCTTAACCGCAGCGCCATCTATTGTGGTGAAAATCAAACTTCCTCCAATATTCATTGGAAATAGCTTAAAACTATTGTGAGACTAGGATTCAAAACCTCAACTTTTTGATTTGAATTCCATCACTGTAACACTACATCAACTTTATCATCATACCTTAGAATGAGAGAATTATTCTATTCACCCGCCACGTTTTCGACTTTGAAGTTACTATTATTTTTATTGACTGTATAATATTCATCTATTGTTACATGACAATTAAGTATTTTTTGTTATTACGTATTTCATATGCGTAGTTTTTCTTGTAGTTGACTCTCAGGTACATAGCCACGGACGAGCGAAATAACGCAATGAGGATCGCGAACGCATTCACAAACATTCATGTTGTTATCTTTTTTTAAAGGGAATATTTTTTAAAGGGAGTATTTACCACTTTCAAATACGAACGTAAAAATATTATGACGTCATGCCCATATTTGTTTTGTGACGTTACAGTTTTTCTTTATTTATTAGCATTCAAGTCCTGGCTTGAAACATTTATATTTAACTTAAACAAACATCTCTGTATTTTTATTTTTATTTTTTTTTTTAAATTATTTTAATTTTTATTCATTTTTATATTTTTCATTTTTTATTTTTCATTTCTTTATTTATTTTTTATTTTTTTATTTTTCATTTTTATTCATTTTTCTTATTAAATTAATATGAACGTTTTATACCTTCACGTAGTAAAACTCTTAAATATGAAAGGGTGATTAATTCACACAAACACACACACCTTACCCTGTAGAATCATGCTAGCTTTTTCGAGCACCTTCTAACATTTTCTTGCACTTTCTAGTACGTGGCATTCATGCTAGGCCATGCAACCTACTTGGCAAGAGGGAAGTGCCGCTGGCATTGAGGGTAAGAAAACATACGATGCCTCAATGGTTACATCCGGATACAGCCGTGAGCCAATCAGGATGCAGGCACTCTCGGTGATGACGTCACCTACGCAAGCACTAACACCTTTCTCTGTGACGTCATGGCTCTGGCAATTTTTTTCCTTATTACGTTATCAATATCACATGACTTTGAATCCCAGGCGGACGCACGAAATAACGCAATAAGAAGCGTGAACGCATGCATGAACATTCATGATGTCATCGTCAGCTGACATTTTTTATTTTTAGAGGGAATATTAATCACTTTCAAATACGAATGAAAAAATATTATGACGTTATGTCCATATTTTTTTGTGACGTCATACTTTCCTTTCTTTATTTGCATTCATGTCCTGACTTGATATTTTTTTATTTCACTTAAGCAAACATCTCTGCATTTTTCTTTTTATTTATTTTTAATTTTTTTATTTTTTCTATTTTTTTCCATTTTATTTTTTTTATTTATTTATTTTTATATTTATTTTTATTTTTCATTTTTATTTATTTTTTATTAAACTAATATGAACATTTTATACCTTAAGGTAGAAAAACATGAAAGGGTGATACACACACACAGCCACTGTTAAACTTGACATATCAAAGCAAAATTCATGTATATTACTTCTAACAAACACATCACACTCATTTAAAGCTATTAACCCGCCCCTCTAAAATATATTTGTCCCACAAAATATCTCTCTAACGCAAACTTAAAGCCTTTATTTACACTGTATTCATGCTCTCTTACTGCACTCAAACATTTCTACAACGCTTATCAAAGACACTGTGTAGGTTCCGGCTCTAAGTCTCTCAGTATGCGTCATAAATCTAAACATTAAACTAACTTTTGTAACTAATGCATGAACAAAGGCATGTTGGTATCTATCTGACATACAAATTACAGAACTTTACACTCACTGTTCAACCAAAATATTCAATATATAATTTGAATCTCCATGGTCACCTATATAGCATATAATTAATTGATCCTTCATATACATTTCTAATCCTAAGTTCCACAACATTTACTTTAAAACTCAATATACAATCTAACTTTTTAACATTTAGACATGATCAAAGAAATGCTTACATCTCTCTGGTACGCATTTCATACTTATTCCTTATATAGCCTTACTTTTAATACTTCGACATAACCAAACCATGTTATCCACTCTCCAACATGCAATTTAAAGAATATTACATGCATTTCTTATCTAATTCTTTCAATGTATATCTTAATTCACCATAGTACTCTAAACTCTTTATCATTAAAGCATGATCAAAGACATACAGCCATCTCTTTAATTTATATTTTATTATACTTACATATATTTTCACCAGAAATCTTTTTAATATATAACTTGAATCTCTGTGTTTAACTTACCTTTTGTATTTAATGTATGAGCAAAGTAATGCTAGCATCTATCTGGAACGCAAGTTCTATAATTTTTCATTCTATTCACCTCAAAACTATTCAACATTTAATTTGATCCTCCATGATTAATTCAACTTTATCATTAAGGCACGAATAAGGACATATCTTCTATCTAGCATACAAATTACACCCCTTTATATTAACATTCAACATAAACTCATAACCATTTAACTTAATTCTTCATATTCAACTTATATTTTTTCTCATAGGTATGGTCAAAGATATTCCGACATCTCTATTAGCACGCAATTTACAGAACCTGACATACATTTCATACCCTAATACCTCCAAGATGGGACTTAAATACTACATACTACATGACTTTAAACACTTTGACAAGATCGAACAGATTTCATAATCTCTCTAACATACAGTTTATAGAGGATCAAATACATTTATTATCTAAATCTTTCATCATAATTTTTATTTCGCAATAATCCATTTAACTTTCTATCATTAAAACTTGATCAAAGATATGCTTACTTCCCTGTAGCACAGCATCTACTGAACCTTTATATGCACTTCATACCCTAATCCCTTCAAAATATAACTTAAACCTCTGTATTTAATCTAACTTTTGTATTGGATGCACGAACAAAGTCATCCTCGTGTCTATCTGGTACGCAAGTCATAGAACTTTATACCATTATCTATCTAGCATACAAATTATATATATATATATATATATATATATATATATATATATATATATATATATATATATATATATATATATATATATATATATATATATATATATATATATAATATAAAATGTTAAAAATAATTTTTACCTTATTATCTTTTCGGAATCCTATTGCCACATAAGTGAAGTCTTTAGCAGTTTTAAGTTTGTCGTGAGTAAAATTCCGATTTTCCTTACAAGGTTCTCCTTTATGTGAACATTCATTCAATATTACTTTAACAGTTTTCTTTCTTTTATCAGAAATTACTTTGATCTAATATATATATATATATATATATATATATATATATATATATATATATATATATATATATATATATATATATATATATATATATATATATATATATATAAATATTTAAGGTCTGCTAACTCTCTCGCAGATCGAATACATTAAACTTCAATGTTTAAAGTTTGCTATAGGGGAATCGAATCCGGGCCCTATAGCACAAAAGCATAGCGTTTTACCACTACGCTATTGGCGGTTCAAAAGAGAAATCCAAAGAGGAGGCTTATGAATTCACAAGAGCAACCTCCAAGGATTTCTCCCGACCGCGCTTGAGCGAGTGGCAAATGACCCGGGCTCGGCCCCCCCTTTCCTCTCGCAAACTAAATAGACAGATAAATATTTAAGGTTTGCTAACTCTCTCGCAGATCGAATATATTGTGAATTCATAAGCCTCCTCTTTGGATTTCTCTTTTGAACCGCCAGTAGCGTAGTGGTAAAGCGCTATGCTTTTGTGCTATAGGGCCTGGGTTCGATTCCCCTATAGCAAACTTTAAACATTGATGTTTAATGTATTCGATCTGCGAGAGAGTTAGCAGACCTTAAATATTTATCTGTCTATTTAGTTTGCGAGAGGAAAGGGGGGGACGAGCCCGGGTCATTTGCCACTCGCTCAAGCGCGGTCGGGAGAAATCCTTGGAGGTTGCTCTTGTGAATTCATAAGCCTCCTCTTTGGATTTCTCTTTTGAACCGCCAGTAGCGTAGTGGTAAAACGCTATGCTTTTGTGCTATAGGGCCCGGGTTCGATTCCCCTATAGCAAACTTTAAACATTGATGTTTAATATATATATATATATATATATATATATATATATATATATATATATATATATATATATAT
>SEYY01014527.1:0-20985 GCA_009176605.1 Armadillidium nasatum | reverse complement strand
CTGTGACCTGCAGAAATAGGTTTAGCTGTCTTTCTGATGGGGAGGAATCTGAAGTGTCCAGTTGTGACGTCGGGTTTCCCAAGAGGAAGACTGAGGCGTTACTAATTGGAGACTCTCAGATACGATATTTAGATAGGACCTGTAGAAATACGGATAAAAGGAAACGAATGCGAGTATGTTATCCAGGTGCAAGAGTGAATGATATTGTGGACAGAATAGATAGAGAGATTGCAGATACGAATGTGAATGCAAGAGTGATTGTCCATGTTGGTACAAATGATATAGGTTATACAAGGTCAGAGGAACTGGTAGCAAGCTATAGGAATTTGATTGAAAGACTGAAAGTAAGTGGTAGGAAATGCATAGTGTCAGGTATTTTACCTAGGTTAGGAGCAGGGCTAGAATGGGAAAGTAGGGCCTTTGGTGTAAATGAAAGGGTTAGGAATTTATGTTTATCAGAGGATATTGGATTTTTAGATCACTGGGAAGAGTTTCAAGACAGGAATCTGTTTGCAAGAGATGGAGTGCATCTTAGTCGAGAGGGTGTGCAGCTTCTGAGTTGCAGGATGGAGAGATGTCTGCCGGAAACTAGGTAAGAATAGGGGTGAAGGGCATAATATTGGCACTGTTAGTTGTGTGAGATGGTGATTTTAATATTAACGGTGGGATTGGTGGTGGTATGAATAAAAATAGAGGTGCCTTACAATATGGGCCTATTAATAAAAATGGAGATATTACTAGAAATCAAGATGTAAAGGATACATATAAGGACATGTTTAGTATGAAATGTTTTTACACAAATGCTCAGAGCCTTAGAAACAAAAAAGATGAGTTGATTAGTTACATTATAAAGGAGAATCTAGACATAATTTGCATTACTGAAGCATGGGTTAATGAGGCATTTTACGGAGACTCCCTACAGGAATATGAAATAGAAGGATACTCATTTTACCTATACCAACGTAGAGGAAGAAGTGGTGGAGGTGTAGCACTCTATGTGTTAAAGCAATATTGAATCAGTGTTAATAGCTGACATTAAAACAAATCAGGATGTGGAATCTGTGTGGGTAGATATTCTTATGTATAATAAATCATATAGGATAGGAGCATTTTATAGAGCTCCTGATCAGAGTCAAGTATTAGATGAAGAAATGGTGAAGGAAATCAAGGTAGCGTGTGAAAATAATGTAAAAGGATAGTCATTATGGGTGATTTTAATTTTCCAGACATTGAGTGGAATTACTTTGAGTAGTATGGTTAATAGAAGTTCAGTATTTGTAAATTGTATTCTATACAACTTTTTGAGTCAGATGGTCCAAGAACCAACAAGGCATGCAGCATTGTTAGATTTAATATTAACAAATGATGAAAATATGGTGAATGATGTCGAAGTAGGGGAGACTTTAGGAGCTAGTGATCATTATATTATTAGATTTAACTGGAATGTGAGGTCTGGGCCCAAATTGCAAGTCAATAGGGAAAAGATATTAGATTTCAGAAACGGAGATTTTAGCAAATTCCGAGCAATGCTCAATGAAATTGACTGGGAAAAGGAGTTTAATGGTCAAAATTGTTTCATCATGTGGGAATACTTCAAGCAAATATTGGCTAACATTCAGTCTGTGTGTTTTAAAGATAAACCCATTAGGGTGGCAAATAGAAAACCTAATTGGTGGAGTAGAGAGATAAAGAGAAAATCAGTGAAAAGCGTAGATGTTTTAAAATATTCAAAGGTAGGAGAAGGGGGGAAGATTTGGAACATTATAAGAGAATTAGGAATGAACTTAACCAGTCAATAAGAAGAGCAAAGAGAATGGCAGAAATTAATTTGGCAAGAAACAGTAATAAAGACCTGAAAAAGTTTTTTAGCTTTTATAAATTTAAAAGCAAGGATAAGAAAATTGGCCCAATTAAAATTGATGGGAATTTAGTAAGTTCAGATAAGGAATTGGTTAATATTTTCAATGCTTATTTTGCATCAGTGTTTACTGAGGAAAGGTTGGATAGCAGTTTAGAGAGTAATAGTTCTAGTATACATGTAATGAATAGGTGTACAACATTTCAAATTGAGTTAAATGAAATCGCATCCTTACTAGAACATATTGACCCAAATAAGGCAGCGGGTCCGGATGGTGTGTATGGTAGAATTCTAAAAGAGGGGAGTAGCAGTATTGCAAAGGCACTGTATTTGATTTTTAAGCGATCTATTGCTTTTGGAGAGGTACCTGAGGACTGGAAAAGCAGCATATGTGGTGCCCATATTTAAAAAAGGTAGTAAAGGAAGATTTAGGGAACTATAGGCCAGTTAGTTTAACATCTCTGGTTGTGAAAATTTTGGAAAAGTTAACTGAAAAGTCATATAGAGAAGCATTTAGATGATAACAAGATACTATATAACTCCCAGCATGGCTTTAGAAAGGGTAGATCATGTCAGACAAATCTACTAGAATTTATGGAATATATTACTGAATGTATAGACAGGGGTGATCCAGTTGATGTCATATATTTAGACTTTAGCAAGGCTTTTGATAAGGTACCCCATGTTAGGCTGATGCAAAAGTTGTCGCAGTATGGTATAGATGGAATGGTACACAATTGGATTAAAGAGTGGTTAAAGAACAGAAGGCAGTGTGTATTACTTAATGGTAATAAGTCATTATGGGAAACGGTGAAGAGTGGGGTACCACAAGGTTCTGTGCTGGGACCACTTTTGTTCCTTATATATATAAATGATTTAGACAAAGGTCTTAAATGCAAGGTTTCTAAGTTTGCAGATGATACCAAAGTGGTTACCTCAGTAAGGAATAATGATGGATGCATAAAGCTTCAAGGTGATCTAGATAGACTTCTTGGTTGGGCAGAGAGTGGCAAATGAACTTTAATAGTAAAAAATGTAAAGTTCTTCATGTAGGTTACTCAAATAAAGGATTTAATTATGAAATGAATGGGGAGTGGCTTGAGACTGTGGACCAAGAAAAGGATTTAGGTGTGATAATTAGCAGTAATCTGAAGGTGGGTGATCAATGTTTGGAAGCAAGGAATAAAGCTAATAAGATGTTAGGTATAATTAATCGCAATGTAGTTTACAAGAGCAAAGAGGTTATAAGCAAACTATATAATAGCTATGTCAGGCCAGCATTAGAGTATTGTGCACAGGTTTGGGCTCCTCATTTAAGAAAAGACATAGATATGCTGGAGAGAGTACAACGTCGAGCAACAAGGATGATTTCTGGCTTTGAAAATAAGAGCTATGAAGAGAGGTTGAAGGAGTTAGGAATGTTCTCAGTTGAAAGGAGATTTCTCAGAGGGGATATGATACAAGTTTACAAAATATTTGCATCTGACAGTAATACAGAGATTGAAAAATACTTCATAGTGGACCATGGAAGAGTAACTAGAGGACATAATAAGAAAATTAAAAAGAAGCCATGCCATCTCGATCTAAGAAAATACTCTTTCAGTAATAGAGTTGTTAATTTTTGGAATGACTTGCCACAAGAGATTGTTGACTGTGATTCTCTTGTCAAATTTAAAAAGGGGCTAGATAGATATATGGATGGTTTGGGTATTATATAGAACAATCTGACTAAACCAAATCGGCGGGTATACAGGAATTTTTGGATCAACAGATCAACCTATGACTAAGCCTAACGGCAGTTTTTTGTAGTGGGTGATGGTTCATTGAGTATTGCATGTGTAATGGGGTTTAGTTTTACTTTTATCTATGCATGACTATGCATGAATGAACTGATAACTAGGATGGGATAGAACTAGTCTTTTGTGCATGTATTAGTATTGTTATTGTTATTATTTGTTTGGACTGGGACAGTCTCGATAGGCCCTTGTGGCTTCTAACTGTCTCTATTTTCCTATGTTCCAGACAAACAATTTTCCACTGAAAACTGTGCGCCCAGTAATTCCGAAGATAAGAAGATCAAGACTATGGAAGGAGAAAGGAGGAAGTGGTTAGTGAAAGACACTACTAATTATGTATATATATATATTAATTCTTAACTTAGTTGGCGGCAATAAGGGGATTTTAATTCCACCTTAAAGATCTTCTCTGGTTGGTGAGTTTTGAGTTTCTGGACAATTTTTCAACAAATCATCAATTTAGTATAAACTTCAATTCATCAGTAAACAAAAGTCCACAATATAAACCCTATAAATGAAAAAAAAAAAAACATTCAACATATAAAAATCACTAAACAAATATTTCACATTAATTTTCCAACTTTTCCTATGTTTAATTTTAAATACACACTAAGTACCTTATGAAATCGCATGTTGTGTATCTAGTCGCAATAAGGGTTTATAGAATTTTCGTCATGTCACACTTCAATGATAATTTTTGAATCTAAAACATTAAAGATGACATTAATGACAATTATACAAGTAGGAACATTATTGTTCTATCATGTGTATATATTACTATATAATTTGTACACTACCTTCACTGTAGTATGAAAACACCCTTAGGTAAGTAACAAGGTTCATTTTCCAGACTTTACCAGCACTGTGTTTTCAGACTTCACGATATTTTTGGTAAGAATACGGTGCAATTATAAACTATGTTATAACTGATTAAATATGATACAATTAACACAATTATTAGGTTTTAACTTTCAATATAATATCACTTCTGCAATGAGAAACACATTTTAGTAATCTATGTTAAATACTAAATTTTTTAACTGAACATGAAAAAAAAAAATTTAAATATACACCAGCAAGAATGGAGGCTAAGACTCTATCGGGTCTTCTCCTCTCAATCCTGCTGCAATCAGTCCTCTCCTTATCATCCCTCCCCACCAAGCTGGGTTCCTCTAGTTCTTTCGCTTTTTAATTATTTCTTTTTCCTGTTCTGCCACTTTAATTACATCATCCAAATCTTGTAACTGTCTCTTTTTGTCTCCATGACCTTGCTGTTTTCTGTTTTCTAGGAAGTCACGGACAGCTATGCGAGCATCAGAGTTAAAGTCATTCTGTATATGATCGGAAACCATTCCATGATCATAACCCATCACCGTATAAAAAGGAATATTATTAGTAGAAGCAGCTAAAGGAGCTTGATGCTGATAAAAAGGAGTTGGTGTAAAATGTATTGGTGTGGCTGAGGATTGTGGTTCGACAGCCATACTAGTATAAGGTGTAGGTGGAGATATATACTCTCCCTTTGATAGGATGTTGATGGCTGTTCTAAATCTGTAAATCGATGAAGACATTCAGCTACTCGATCCATTGGGAGTGGTGTTCTTTCTGAGGGCTTTGGACGTTTTGTTGTTTTGGTTCACCCTCCACACAGTATTACTATCCTGAGGGCAAGTCTCCCAATAAGCCTTGTTTCTTTATCCTCTTTTGAAGTGGTCGGTGAGGGGGGAAATTCCCTGAACTGTTCAAAAATTCCTTTGTTGTTAATAAGGTAATATTTCAAATAATGTTTGGTTGCCATGGAGCCCATCAGGAATGAGTTCTGAATTTAAATGTAATGACATTCCATTTAAGTATTCTGTATGTGCGACTCTTATCCTGCGTTGTGACCTGGCATTAGGTCGTTTATAATTATAGCAAGTTCAAGGCTCCATTACCATATAATAGATTTTTTCCTTCCCACCAGTATTGACTTTTCTTAAGACTACAAAAGAGGTAATATGCCTTGTAAGGAATAACGTCTCATGCGTTCTGGATTATAATCCATATGATCTTCCAAAAAATCACGATAATCTTCTCCCCATGCTTGTATCAGTCTGGTTTGATTAAACTTGTAGAGATCTTTGACAGCTGGTATAGACAAGTATACTCTACAATTGGGGTTTACTTGTAGGACATGACGCATTATCTGATTCATCATGGCAGGTATCCGATCAATGGATAAATGAAGGCTGGGACGGAAAACAGTTGTCTCTTGCTGCTCAGGATTTTTGATGGGTGTTCTTCCTCCAAGCGAAGGGAGTCAGAGCCCATATAATGATTATGTGTGTGGAGGGTTTCATCCGTCTCTGTATCTGTCCTAAACAATCTTCTAACGTTGCCCCAGATCTATATTCTGTTTGAACAAATACACCATATTCATCCTTTAATAGGTTTCGCCCCTCCCAGAAAGATGCGAACCTCTGAATCTCCCACAACAAGGAGGTTAATGTATTTCATTATTTTGTTAGTCTGTAATATAGATAAAATAAATTAAGAACAGATAATAGACCTCACCACAATTCTGATCCTCGCACCCCAAGAAAATACTAGGCGCACCAAGGACCAGCAATTTGGTGTCTTATACAAACAAATAAAAACAATTAAATAAGAAAATCAATTCATGAAACAATAATCTAATTAATTCCAAGAATAATTTCTTGTGGCAAAGCAAATAATTATTAGTGACATCTGAAATTTGTAAGCATTTTAAAGCAAAGACTTTAATTTTATGACAGCATTTTGAAAAAGCAATTTAATGAAAAAAAAAGCAATTTTTTTTTTTACTTAAAATTAAAAAAAAAAAAAAAAAATCTAACCTAACTCCTGGCTCCATTCAGCTCCTTAAGTGTATTTGTAACCTGGGAGGGATAGTCGAGGAAAGATTATAAAAATAGTATGATTTTTTAATTTTTATTTTTATTTTTTTTTACTTCGGTTTCTTCCACTCCAAGGGAGTATTCATTACATAGTCGTAGGCTGGTACTGAACCTCTTGAACGAGTAAATGGTCTGATGACTGGAGTTTCCATAACTATCCTTGGAGATTCTACAACCACAGATTCTCCGGTCTCATCCGTGGTTTGAACAATGTTTTTTTTCAGGAGTAATTCTCCTTCAAGGGAATAGGATGGAGATAGTTCTTTAATATTTCTAATAGATGAAATATTTGTTAATTGATAATTATCTTCCTAAAAATCTTCGCAAGGCTCTGGGAGATTGAGTTAATTTCCTCCTCCAGGTCCTTCCAAATATTCCTCCTCGACAATCTCTAGAACCGTTTTTTCAGGCATATCCTTCTCATTTTCTACATGTGGATCTTTGCATGACCCATTTATCATGATTGAAGAATCATCCCATTCCTAACTCAGGGATGGTGGGTGATTGATTTTCTGAGAATGAAAATACCTGATTTATTATTGTGTTATTCAACACCTCCACCATATCCCAACGAAAACTAGTCTTCTGGAATCCTGAAAAATCTGCAGATTTACTTTCAGAACTTGGTTCAGTGTGAGTATCCGTCATTCTCGTAGCAGAACGAGAGCGATCGAAATCAGATGAAGAATACAAGTGAGCAAATGTTAGAAAGAGAAATAGAAAATTGAGTGAAAGGCGAAAAAATATTGGACGATTGGTGTGGATGTTTGGTCTTGATAGGCCCTTTTGGTGTTGCACTACTATTAACTGTAGTTGATTCTGATGTAGCAAACACTATAGGTGATATGTTTTTGAGGTGTATGTTTACAGGTGTGTTATTTTTCATTAAGTTACATTTATTAACTTTCCATTGTGGGTGTATTGATGTGCTCATGTTCATTAAGAATTGGGTTAATTGTTGGGCTTTTTTATTGGATTTATCTGATACTTCAAACCCCTTCAAACTCCTCTTCATCATCACTATCTTCCTCTATAATTGGAGGTTTTTCTGTTTCTGTGTTAATGTTTAATTCGGACATATGGTCCAAATCATCTATGGTACTGTTTGTGTCATAAAATTCCTCTTCTTTCATCTTCATTTGAATTGAAACACTCGTTCTTTGAAGAAGGGATTTTTTTTGTAGGATATGAGGGAATGTCAATCCACTTCCTCAATTGGGAGTGATGGATTTTCTCCTCTCGTGAATTTGGATTACCCATTCGTTTAATCCTGTAGGTGACTTTACTTATCATTCACTACAGTGATTATGAATGGTCCTTCCCATCTGATTCTAAACTTGTTAATGACCTGATGTCCCTTGAAGATTATTTTCTTTGCTACCTCTCTGCCCAATCTTATAAGACTGAAAATTCATTGTTCCTTCATTCCAATATTGAGGAAACGTATGAGCTGGTTCTTTGTGTGATTCCTTCAACAGAAAATCTGAGGGTGACATCTTAATGGCGCTGTGCCAGGTATGGTTGTAAATAATAACTGATGAGGGTAATTCCTCATCCCAATGTGATGAATTTTCTAAGACCAGACATCGCAAGGATTGGATTAAACTTCTGTTGAAGCGTTCACAAATTCCGTTACTGGCTGGATGCAATGGGGAAGTTCGAATGTGTTGTATGTTATATGTTTCCAAAACAACTTGGAAAGGCTCGGCAATGAACTCCATCCCATTATCTGTCAGCAATCGATTCGGTAATTTGGGCAAAAAAGGCAAGATTCTTTCTTCAAGAACATCAGCTACTGTAGAACTTTGTTTATTATGTATGGGTACCACACAAGCCCATTTGGAACAATGATCTATAAAGACCACAACATACTTATATCCACCTGTAGTGGGGGGAAATTGCAATAACTCCATGGCCACCAGATCAAAAGGACTATGTGAATTGATTTTTAATGTTGGGGGTATTATCTTACTAGAATGAGTTTTTAATTTTTGGCATGTTGGACAACACCTGACTATATCAGATACAACCTGATTAGTCCTAGGATGCCAGAAGTGTTTATAAATAAGATCTAATGTTTTATTACGTCCTATATGACCCAAGTTCCAGTGTAATTTCAAAGCTACTAATACTAATAAATTAAATGATAATAACATTTGTTTGTGTTGTTTATTGGTATGCCGATACAACATATCCTTTTCAATGAAGATTTCCTTACTATAAGGTTTAAATATATTTAATAAAGATGGCCATGCAGAAACAGGATTATTTAATAACAACTGCTTCCGCAAGCCACGTAGTATTGAATCAGTGTTTTGTTCAGAGAGTATATCCACATCATTAATGTTATGGTTAGCTAAGTCAATACCATCATAAATGGGAGTTACCTCATTGATGGTGATAATGACTTCATTTAAAGTAGTGTGTATACTTGTTGCTATTGGATTTAAGTAATTATAGTGGATTCCCCCAAGACACTTCAGTCTGCATATGCTGTCAGTGAATTGGAACCCATAAATCATTGGCCTTTCATCATCATAATACACTTCAACTCTGGTTCTAAATATGTTACAGAAAGAGTCGATAACTTCAGGTATGGGAACTTGTCCTCCACATTTCATTACTTTAATTCTTTTCCTAATATTTCTTTCCTGAAGGTGATATCTACCTATATTCTTTAAAAGTTCATCAACAACTGCCACACGTATCTCCAGGTGATTATCCATTGCCCCATAAAGGAACAAGGAATAGCACCTAAAGACTATGGAAGGAGAAAGGAGGAAGTGGTTAGGGAAAGACACTACTAATTATGTATTATATATATATTAATTCTTAACTTAGTTGGCGGCAATAAGGGGATTTTAATTCCACCTTAAAGACTCTCTGGTTGGTGAGTTTTGAGTTTCTGGACAATTTTTCAACAAATCATCAATTTAGTATAAACTTCATTCATCAGTAAACAAAAGTCCACAATATAAACCCTATAATGAAAAAAACAAAAAAACATCAACATATAAAAATCACTAAACAAATATTTCACATTAATTTTCAACTTTTCCATGTTTAATTTTAAATACACACTAGTACCTTATGAAATCGCATGTCTGGTCGCAATAAGGGTTTATAGAATTTCGTCATGTCACACTTCAATGTTAATTTTTGAATCTAAAACATTAAAGGGACATTAATAACAATTATACAACATTATTAGGTCTATCATGTGTATATATTACAATACAATTTGTATACTACCTTCACTGTAGTATGAAAACACCCTTAGGTAAGTAACAAGGTTCATTTTCCAGACTTTACCAGCACTGTGTTTTCAGACTTCACGATATTTTTGGTAAGAATACGGTGCAATTATAAACTATGTTATAACGATTAAATATGATACAATTAACACAATTATTACGTTTTAATTTTCAATATAATATCACTTCTGCAATGAGAAACACATTTTAGTAATCTATGTTAAATACTAAATTTTTTAACTGAACATGAAAAAAAAAAAATTTAAATATACACCAACAAGAATGGAGGCTAAGACTCTATCGGGTCTTCTCCTCTCAATCCTGCTGCAATCAGTCCTCTCCTTATCACCAGGGCTTAAAAGATGGAATCCCGATGCGTTAACCATCTTTTAAGCCCTGGTTCGAATCCTCAAAAAGCAGATTACATAAGTATACCAAATGATTATATACATATATAGTGGCAATTAAAATAATATCAAATGCATCTGCGGTTTATACGAGGATAGAACCTAGGTAATGTTGACCCTACGCCCAAGTGTGGTCGGGGGGATTTTCGGGGACTTCTCACTAGGCGATATGCCAGTAGAAGTTCTGGATTCTCTCCTTTTGAACCATCAGTTGGTGTAGTGGTTAACGCATCGGGATTCCATCTTTTAAGCCCTGGTTCGAATCCCCAAAAAGCAGATTACATAAAGTATACCAAATGATTCCACGGTTAGTTATATGTATTTATATACATATGTAGTGGCAATTAAAAAAAATATATATATATATATATATACCGTCTACAGGGGGAAAATGGGTCACTTTTTTCAAAATTTTCATATAAAAGTAGGTGTAAAAAAATAATGTGCTATAGAAATGTTTTAATAACCATTCACGAATTTAAATCCATCTTTTATACACAAAAAATGTAAAAAAAAACCTATAACCTACTTTGACTATTTTTAAAAATTTTTTTAAAAAAGGGCATTTTTGAAAAATGGCGTTGGGGTAAAATGAGTCACTCATGAATTTCCTTTTCTATTTTATTGTTAGTCCTTTGCAGGTATTTCTAAAAAGTATAAATCCTCTTCTAATGTCCTTTATTATCATTTTCTTCATTATCTGACCTTTCTCAATGTCATATATATCTACATTCTCTGGGTCTTTAAAAGCGATCTCATTTTCATTATGCTTCCCTCTTTCAGCTTTTCGCAGAAACTTTACTTTTACTTTATCATCAATTTGGCTTAGTACTTTTCCAACATAGAAGTATGGTTTAAGTTTTCCTTGCTGGAAATTTACTAAAAACAGTCACCAATATTAAATTCTGATGATGTTTCATCAAAACTTTCTTCTAAGTCAGGAAGTTTAGGCAGATCTTGAATCTCCTCTTGAGGTGTATCTCTCTGGTTGGTACCTGATGTAGAGGCATCTTGCAGGTCTTTCAAGGACACACTTTTTCCAGGATCTACATCAATCTACATCTACATCTTGAACATCTACATCTACAAGGATCTACATCTTTGAACATCAATCATGGCTCTGGCAATATCATCCTGCCTATACATAATTATTCTTGTCCCCTCTTTCTTTTCATAGTGACGTGGCATCTGTAAGTTGAAGAATAAAAAAAAAAATCATTACTAAAACTGTATTATTATTTCAAAAATTGAATGACCCATTTTACCCCAGAGTAAAAATCAATGTTTTTCCTTAAAACTACGCACTGAATTTGAATTATATTTAAGTATAGCTTACCTTAGGGATGTTATTAATGGATGTTCTTGCCTAAATATTCCTAAGTATTACGATTTTCTCTCGCCAAAATCTTAATGTTTTTCAAAAAAAATGGCCTCAAATTTTTAAAAAATTTTCTGAAATATAAATTTTTTTTTAAAATTATAGGATAAGGTTTTTCACTAATTTTCACCTTAAACTACATTACATGTTATAGTACCATAATATAAGTACTAAAAAAATAAAATAAATGATTAAATAAGCCAAAAAAATGTAAAAAAAAAAAAAAGGTGATTTTGACCCATTTTCCCACAGGTGACCCATTTTCCCCCTGTAGACGGTATATATATATATATATATATATATATATAATATATATATATATATATATATATATATATATATATATATATATATATTCAGAGTATGTTTTGGATCAGGGAATGATATGATCCTGGAGTTAAATCTAGAATTGGCAAGTTCAACGGAGCTCTGGCCTTGCCTTTTTTGCTGCTTAGGGATCGGCACATTCTGCGGAAAGTAAAAACTAATATATACAAGTATTTTAACTTATGGACCTGAAGTATGACCCCTTAACACCAGAGCCAAAAGTAAAGTATAGGCTAATGAGATGAGGGTGTTGAGAATAATTTTTGAAATGTCGAGACTGGATAGAATAAGAAACGATGATATAGGAAGGGTTCTGGGAGTGGAGAATATACTGACGCTCATAGAGAAAGGACAACTACTATGGTTTGGTCATTTGAAAAGAATGATTGATTTAAAGTATGTAAAGAGATTCTGTGAGTGAACACCGTTGGAAGAAAAGGAGCGAGCATATCGAGAATCAGATGGAGAGGATTCATACTTTTGAACGCTCATCCTATCAAGTTTACTTCAGATGCATTACGTACAACTGATCTATTAACATTTTCTGTATTACCAACTTGGACTTATTTCTCCATTATTAATACCCTGACTATTGTTAGGAATCTGATCACCTTGATTCACATTTCCTGTTCTTCTTACATTCCAACACCGTCCAGCCAATTTGTCTGACCTTTCCACACTGTGTACAGGTACTTCTTGGTGTTCTACACATCCTAGCATAATGTCCATATTAGTCACAATCACCACATACTCTTCTCATCATTCTCACACCTTGAGGACAATTCCATGCCCAATGATCCAAACCCCTACACCTTCTACACCCTTCCTTAATGAGCATTATATATATATATATATATATATATATATATATATATATATATATATATATATATATATATATATATATATATATATATATATATATATATATATATATATATATATATATATATATATATATATATATATATTAGTTGTCCTCAACTAAAACATGCACCCCCTCACCCACCTACATTCAAATCACATGTTTAACTTTTCCACACCTAAAACATGTTCCTACCCTATTTTGGACATTGGCATCTGCATTCCTTCCATTAACATTAGTCTGATTAAATTGACCACTTTAGGTATTACCCCTAATATTACCATTCATTCTCCTATTTGGATTAGCCATTCTCATTCTCATATGCGGACTACCTCCATAAAAATCTTCTAAAAGTTTCACTACAACTTCATAAGGGTTAGCCCTCAGAGCACCTCTGTAAGATTTATACTGTGGTGGTTGCCCCCTTTTTTTCTGATCTTCCACTCAATACCTGCATTTGTTCATTGTCATTCCTCTCATTCACATCAAAATCTCTATCCCCCACAATCTCTAACACATCCTCCCATCTTAATCCTTCACAGTCCCATCTCATCTTTTCTTTTCTCCTAGCATTTATAAACTCTGTATCAATGTTGGATTGGTTTCCAAAAATCTTCATAAATATCTTATTCTCACCTTATCAAATTCATTCACTTTTCTATATTTTACTCCCCTTTCACTTTTCTAATCTGATCTGCTTTACTACTTCATACTTAGGTTCACCTACACTCGCAACTGCCTTATAAAAATCTAACATTCGACCTTCTAGAAACTCACCCAGAATCCTTTGTTTTCATTAAATTTCTCTTTACAATAACTTTTATACTCCTTAAAAAATCATTGACATCCTTTGTTTCATACACATTAAATTTATAGATTTTGGGAATATCTCTAATTAAAATGCTTCTTTTCACATGACAGTCACTGTCAGTTGATTAATCCTCTGACTCTTTATCTTCATTTTCATTCTCATTATCAATAGAACTTGAGTATAAGGAATCAATGCTCTTACCCTTTATATTTTTTTTTTTTTACAATATCATTGAAACCAAAGTCAACCTTACTATCCTCTTCAACAGGAGAAGAAGTAACTTTCATACCAGCATTCACCATCTCATTTACATTTGCAAATTTACTACCAAATATTTCATCCATTTTCAATGCATCTTCTCCACCATTTTTTTTTTATATCACCTCTGGTGGGCAAAGGCCAGAGGCCTACCAAAGTTCCACCAGAGTTAGTGGAAAGACGGAAGCCTGGTCATATTAAAGGCCGACGTGACCCGATACATGACGATTGAAAGTGTGTAAGTCACAGGAAGTTGGAAAATAGAAGAAGGGAGTGTGTTCCAGACTTTACCAGTAGAGTACATGTAAGACAGAGCATAGCGGTTAATTCTGGGGTCAGAGAGTTGGACAGAGAAAGGATGAGACTGTGTAGAAAGTCGAGTCGCACGAGCCCTTCTCAGTGGAGGAGGTATGCGACGAGAGAGTTCAGAAGAGCAGTGTCCATTGTAATAGCGATAGTATAGAGAGAGTGACGCAACAGTTCGACGGGCAGAAAGAGATTGGAGAGAATCAGTGAGAGCAGGAGAGTTGATAAGACGAAAAGCCCTAGACTCCACCTTTTCCAGGAGAGCTGTGTGAGTGGACCCACCCCAGATGTGTGACGCATACTCCATACATGGGCGAACAACACCCCTATACAGAGCAAGCAACTGGGGTGGAGTGAAGAAATACTGAAGGCGCCTCAGAACACCTAACCTCTTAGAAGCTTGTTTAGAAAGAGAGGTAATGTGATCTTTCCAAGAAAGATCACGAGAAAAAGGAAACACCAAGAATATTAAGAACAGATGAAGGTCTGAGTTGAGTGTTTTCGAAGAAGATATCATAGTTGTGTGGAAGATTGTGTCGAGTGGAGAGATGAGGAATTGAGTTTCGGTGGCATTGAATACAACCATGTTCTCTCTGCCCCAATTAGAAATACGAGATAGATCAGAGGTCAGCTGCTCCAAGGCAACCCTCCTTGCATCTAGTAACTGTTGTTTAGAGGGGCGCCTTTCAAACTGAAAAGAGTAATGAAGGGTGGAGTCATCGGCATAGGAGTGGATAGGAGATGAAGTAACAGAAGAGAAGGTCATTAATGAAAAGCAGAAAAAGTGTTGGGATAGGACAGATCCTTGAGGAACACCACTATTAATAGATTTAAAGGAAGAGCGGTGGCCGTCTACAACAGCTGCTATAGAACGACCGGAAAGGGAAATCAGAGAGAAGGTCACAGAGAGAAGGATAGATTCCGAAAGAGGGAAGTTTGGAAATCAAAGCTTTGTGCCAGACTCTATCAAAAGCTTTCGATGTGTCTAGCGCAACAGCAAAAGATTCACCGAAATGCCGAAGAGAGGAGGACCAAGAGTCAGAGAGAAGGGAAAGGAGATCACCAGTAGAGCGTTTCTTACGAAAGCCATACTGGCGATCTGAGATAAGATTAGAAGAATTGAGATGTTTCCAAATCTTCCTGTTAGGATAGATTCAAAAACTTTAGAAAGAATGGAGGTTAAAGAAATGGGACGATAGTTAGAGGGTTGAGAGGGGTCCCCCTTCTTCGGCACAGGCTGAATGAGCGCACGTTTCCAGCAAGAAGGGAAAGTTGAAGTAGAAAGACATAGACGAAAAAGTTTACCAAGGCAGGGTGCAAGCTCGGAAGCACAAGTTTTGAAAACCACAGGAGTGATACCGTCAGGACCATACGCCTTCTTAGTGTTAAGCTCAGAGAGAGCAAAGGGACGACTTTAGAAGAAATTACAATTTTAGGCATAAATGAGTTGGAGGGGGTTGAAAGAGAAGGAACAGCTCCGGAATCGTCTAAGGTTGAATTAGAAGAAAAAGTTTGAGCGAAGAGTTCAGCTTTAGAAGAAGGCAAAACGGCAGTTGTACCGTCAGAAGATACTAGAGGAGGGAAAGAGGAAGAAGCAAAGTTAGAGTTGACATTTTTTGCAAAATGCCAGAAAGGGCGTGAGGAAGTAGAACCAGAAAGATTGTTGCATTTTCTACGGAGAAAGGAGTTTTTAGTTTTATGGAAGAATAGATTTTGCACGATTCCGGGATGAAATATAAGTTGCATGAGTTTCTGGAGTTTGAAGACGACGGTAATCCCTGAAGGCAGCATCCCTGTGGCGGATAGCACGAGAACAAGCAGAGTTAAACCAAGGTTTGTTAGGTTTAGTAGAAGGGAAAGAATATGGAATGCGCTCTGCACACTCAGAGGGACCCCTCCCACGGAAACTGTTATCATTCCATGGAAAATCAGAGAAGTACAACCGCAAGTTAGGCCAGTTAGTGGCACCGAAATGTCAAAAAACGTCTCCTCGCCGAAGTCGGGGGCCGTTCTTGCGGAAGACTTGAAGAGACAGGACAAGATACAGAGATAAGAATGTGATCGGATGAACCCAGAGGAAGAAAGAGTTTAGCTGTGTAAGGAGAAGGATAAGAAGTTAGGAAAATATCAAGTATGTTGGGTTCATCACCAAGGCGATCAGGGATACGGTAGGGAGATGCACCAACTGCTCAAGGTTGTTCTGGATAGAAAATTGGAAGGCGAGTTCACCAGCTGGATTGTGAGAACTAGATGAAAGCCATTGGCGGTGGTGAACATTGAAATCACCTAATATGATGATTTCAGAGAAAGGAGAAGAAGAAAGAATGTGTTCTATTTTTGAGTTAAGATAGTCGAAGAATTTTGGATAGTCTGTAGAGTTAGGAGATAAGTAGACAGAACAGATAAATTTAGTTGTAAAGTTGCAAGAAAGTTTAAACCATAAAGTAGAGAATTCAGAAAACTCCAAAGTAGAAATACGAGAACAGACATCTTTGCGCACAAAAGAACAACATCCGCCTTTGGCTGAAAATTGAGTATAGAGACAGTAGGAGGAAACAGAGTAGGGCTTGCTGTCAGAGCACTCAAACACCTGAGTTTCGGTTAAAAATAAGAGATGAGGTCTAGAAGAAGAGAGGTGGTGTTCGACAAAGTGGAAATTAGTAAAGAGACCACGAATGTTGCAGAAGTTAATGAAAAAGGAAGATCGTGCACCAGGGCAAGTCGGCATAGAGGTCTTGGTGGCACCAACCCCATCACAGGAGGCCACCAACTCCCAAGTGGTGATGGGGGAAGGAGTAGATGAGAGGCATTCTTTGGATGCCGCCCTCGTAGCATCTCCGAGGCAGTTCTGTTTCGCCATTTTTTTTGGTATTTTGAAGGTAATGTAGGAGTAAGCGCTTGTAAATTTGTAGGAAGGTGAGAAGGGAGTTGGGGGAAGGAGAAGTGGGAGCATAGACACTCCCATGTGGGACGAGGGTACACTAGAGACCCTCTGAGAAGGTGAAACGCGAAAAGGAACGAACCAAAGGGCAACGGAGTGAAACGGGATTGTCTAGCCCACCCTATCACTCCGTGGCTAAGCCCAATGGAGGGTACATTCATCGCTTCGGACGGCGCTACGTCCTCATATATATATATATATATATATATATATATATATATATATATATATATATATATATATATATATATATATATATATATATATATATATATATATATATATATATATATATATATATATATATATATATATATATATATATATATATATATATATATATATATATATATATATATATATATATATATATATATATATATATATATATATATATATATATATATATATATATATATATATATATATATATATATATATATATATATATATATATATATATATATATATATAATCATCATCATCATCATCATCATCATCACCGTCCAATCCGGTTGGCTAATACCTGTAGGGTGCTACACCTCCAGCTCCGTATTCCATTATCACGCCTATGTTGTCAACCTTAGATTTTAATTCGTCCGAGACGTAGCCTTGGTATCACGATGTGGTAGAGACCTACCATACAGAAAATGTTTTTATTCAAGGTGATGGTATATTTTGGTTTAGGTTTTTATGATAATTTATATACAGATAAAGAATATAATAATGAGAAACATAAATAAGTATAGTATTTAAGATGAAAGATAGATTAGAAATGTCTGTAAAAAATTTTGTAAAACAAATAAATCAAGTTAGCCTAAGGTCAAAATTAGGTCTACAAGTTCAGACACCTAAGAAATCAAGAAAATTGGATAATATTAAGAAGAAACATATGTAAACATTATTCCTGAATTCAGAAAATAGCTTAAAAGAAATAAAAACATGCAAACAAATTAATAAACACAAGAATTAGTAAAAGATATACGAAGTTAGGACCAAAATGGCGCTGAAAAATACAAATCAACAAAGAACATAGTCCATCACCGAGTTGCCAGAAAAGGAAAAAGAAACCCGAATTTTAGCAACTCGCTAAAATTAAAGCTTCCCGATTGGTTGAGATTAAAAAATGGCAACCTTTTGGATTGCCAGAAATTCAGTCTGGAAATGTTTGGAAGAGGCGAGTCATTCCTGTTCTAGTTTTCGCCAAGAAAAGTCATCTTGAACTTACATTAGTGATATAGAAAGTTTGAATATTTCCAAAAGAATATAACATTGTAAGTTGTATAGTTATCAGAAATAAGTAAAAGAATTTTTACTTATATAATATTGAAGTATTAAGTATGTTTTCTTCTATTAAGAAATAGAGCTCAAGTTGAGACAAAGTGACTTTGATATTTACTTATACAAGTGCAAGTATTAAGTTAGCACTCGATTGAGTCAAAGTAAGGTTGATAATTAGTTCTACAAGTAATAAGTTAGCACTCGATTGAGTCAAAGTAAGGTTGATAATTAGTTCTACAAGTAATAAGTTAGCACTCAGTTGAGTCAAAGTAAGTTTGATAATTCGTTTTGTAAGTAATAAATTAGTACTCAGTTGAGTCAAAGCAAGTTTGATGATCAGCTCTACAAGTATTAAGTTAACACTTAATTGAGTTAAAGTAAAGTTTGATAATTAACTCTGCAAGACGATTGGACAATCATTGCTTGAGGAATAAATAAGACAGAACTTTTGTATTGAATCTTGATTGAGACAAGATAATAATTAATTGAAACTTAATTTAAGTTAATCGTCGTATTTGGACTTGGCTTTGAATTATAAACTTAAGAATTTATACTTTGAAGTTATTGACTTAATTATAAATAAGTTATATTGTAATTCGAAATAAGCACATGCATTTATAATAATTAATTAATGACATTGAATTAAAGTTTTTTTTTTTTTTACTTTGATTGTGAAATAAGACTGAGATTTTAGTATTGTTTACTTTGAACCTTTCTATAACTAAGAGAATTATTTTGAATTCTCTTGTTTTTTGTTTGTTTTTGTTTTTCATAAACAACGTTAGGTACTTTAAATATTTTGATAGATGTAAACTATCACAACTTTGAAATAGTTTGCGAATTTTTTTTTCATCAAGAACGTTAGTTCCTTTAAATATTTTGATAGGTGTAAACTATAACAACTTTGAAATAGTTTGCGAATTTGTTTTTGTTTTCCATCAATAACGTTAGTTGCTTTAAATATTGTGATAGATTTAAACTATCACAACTTTGAAATAGTTTGCGAATTTGTTTTTCATCAATAACGTTAGTTACTTTAAATATTTTATAGATTTAAATTATAGTAACTTTGAAATAGTTTGCAAATTTGTTTTTTTTTGTTTTTCGTAAATAGCATTAAATACTTTGAATATTTTTGATTGGTTTACCTAATTAGAACTTTGAAATAATTTTCGAAATTTTGAAACACTTTTGAATATTTTATTTGATTTACACATTGACATCTTTGAAATAATTTTGTGATTTCTCTTTGATGTTGGTAACCCATGTTGCGCATTTGTGACATTTTAATTAATTTGGGTTGTGACAATCTTTGAAATATTTTACGGCTTTTGCTATTAGTCAACCACGCTGAGTCTTTTGTAAGGTTTAATTAGTTTATACATTGACGTCTTTGCAATACATTTTCGATATTAGTGAACAATTTTAGGAGGTTCCAATTGTTTTATACAATTATCTCAATTGATGTTTTCCTTTACTAAATCTTTTGATTTAGTTGAAACCGTAAAGCACATATAGAATAGAGATTTAATTACGAATTATTAAGAGTTGTTGGTAAACGATAAAGACAAAGAATATAAAGCAATAAGGATAAAGGAAACAATACACAAGTTATTTTGATTAAATAAAATAAGGTATAAAGGTTCAAGGTCTTTTAAATGTTGACAAACTGATAACGCTGGTTCTAGAATATATCCAGTGAATTCTTGTATTATCTGGAAATAAAAGAATCTGAAATAAGATAACTTATAAGTAAACACAACGCAATTCTCGTACAAGTAATATTTCACTACACGAACGCAAGACTAATTGTGTCGTAATACCTATTATAAGCTACGACAACGAGCAGTTTCTTTTTACATGCCGATTTTCTAGCTTGTTGCCACATATATATATATATATATATATATATATATATATATATATATATATATATATATATATATATATATATATATATATATATATATATATATATATATAATATATATTTTTAAAAAACCATTTTTTTTAGTTTTTTTTTTTTTTTTTCGTTTTTTTTTTCATTTTTCCTTTCTTATTCAGCAATAACTGCAATTTCATAGCTATTAATTCAATTGATTTTTAAAAATTTTATTAATTATAACAATTAGTTAATTATAACAATATAACAATTATAATAATTATAACAAAAATGCCAAAGACTCTTGGATCCGGAAGAAAATTAGGAAATAAATGGACTGAAGTTCTGAATGTCGAAGGCACCAGCAAGGTAAAGTGCAAATTTTGCAGTACTGAAATTAGCAATTGAAAGAATAAAAGTAAATTTATCTGAATAAATGTGGCAAACGCTTGTTATATTCTGACAAATCTAGTGAATCAAGTGCTAATACAACCGTAGAAAATATGGATCTTACAGATGTAGAAGGGGATTCACCTACTTGTTCGATGGCTGCTGCAATGAAAACATGGTTATCTGACACATCAATGACTCAAAGGAAATTATCTGAATATACCATTAAAATGACAACTGCACAAAAAGAAATTCTTGACCAAAAAATATCAAAAGTTTTTTTTATGCTAACAATGTCTCATTTTTAAGTGTCGAA
>SEYY01014525.1:10000-40626 GCA_009176605.1 Armadillidium nasatum | reverse complement strand
TTTTTTTCTTATAGAAATTTTTAACAGCATAAAAATTATATGAAATTAGCTCAATTTGCTTTCTCAAAATTCATCTAAATCTTCGAAATTTTTAGTTCAATAATATTTATTAATTGCAATTTTTCGTTCACAAATTATTTTAAAAGCTTAAAAATTACATGAAAATAGGTAAATTTCTATAATGAGAATCATTTAAATCATAGAATTTTTAATTAAAATAATAAGGATTTTTTTTTAATTTTTACTCACGAAATTTTTCAAAAGTTTAAAACTTAACTGAAAAGAGGTGAATTTGCTTTCTCAAAATTCATTGAAATCTTAGTATTTTTAAATAAAATTAAATTTTCGTTCTAATATTTTTTTTAAAGCTTAAAATTTAGGGACCAACTGGGGCTGGAATTTTGCCCGGGCCAGGGTCGCTTAAAACTTTTAAAGAGGTCAAAATCATTGAAATTTTAGGTTAAGAAAATTAGATATAAATTAATTGAGGTTTACTTTCTGTAATTGTAAGGAAAGGGTAGAATAGCCAGCTTTTAAAATAATTAGCTTTCATAAATTAAATATAGAAATAAATAAATATTATTATACTAAAAATTACGAAGATATTTATGAAAATTGAGAAAGGAAAATTACCTATTTCCACAAATTATATTCATTTAAAAATTCTAGAAATTAAAAACTTGGATTAAATTTATATTTTATTAATTAAAAATACAAAGCTAAAATGATTTTCGAGAAAGGAAATATACCTATTTTCAACAAATTTTTAGTCTTTAAAAAAATATCAGAACGACAAAATTTAGAATTAAATTGTATTTTTATAATTAAAAATGCTAAGATTTAAATGAATTTTGAGAGATCAAATAAACATCTTTTTCACTTAAGTTTTAAACTTTTAAAAAATTTAGAAAGTTTAAAAATGAAAAAATCATTATAATTTTAATTAAAAATACAATGATTTAAATGATTCTCTTAATAGAAATTTATCTATTTTCTTTTATTTTTAAGCTTTTAAAATAATATTAGATAGAAAAAATTGATAAATAAATATTATAATACTAAAAATTTCATAAATTTATATGAATTCTGAGAAAGCAAATTTAGCTAATTTCATAAAATTTTTATGCTTTTAAAAATTTCTGTAGGAATAAAATGGTATGAAATTCATATTATTTTAATTCAAAATAAAAAGGCTGATTTTTGAGAGAGCAAATATACTTGTTTTCATCTAATTTTTAAGCTTTTAAAAAATTTTCAGAACGAAAAAAATTTGAATAAATCTTTATTCTTTATTGGCGAGAACGGCGGGCAGATAAGCCTAACGAAATTTAGACCAGAAGCTGATCCCAGGTTCTTTTCTGAGGTCTTTTTTGACAGGAATTAGACCGGAAGTCGATTTCAGGTACCTTCCTGGAGCTTTTTGACAGGAATTACAAAGTAATTCACTCTCAAACTCTTTCCTGGACGCTTTTCGAACGGAATTCCACAGAAACGATTTACCTGGAAATCGAACCAGAGTAGTTGTATCATCCTGCAAGGGTTTTCGGAACACAGAGTTCTCTGAAAAGAGCCCCATAGAAAGGTTTCGGAGGTTCCTGAAAATGGAGGGACGGAGTTCCAGCTCCTCCCTCATAGAATGGTTTCGGCAGACGGGAGTTCCTGAAAAAAAGTGAGGGACGGAGTCCCAGCTCCTCCCAGAAAGGTTTTGGAATTCGGAAGGGTTTCCCACGAGGCGGGGAGAGAACGGAGTCTCCTCTTGTATAATTTTTATTTTAATTAAAAATACTAAAATTTAAATGAATTTTGAGAAAGCAATTTTAACTCTTTTCACTCAATTATAAAGCTTTTAAAAAAGTTTGGTAAAAGTAAAAATTGAAATTTTTTTTATTTTAATATTATTATTATTTTAATATTATTATTATATGCATATTTAGCATATTATTTCCGGTGTTTGATAAATAAATTGTTAATATTTGTGAAAAGATGGTGTTTTAAAAGGTAATATGCTTATTTTTTGCTTCATTGAAAATACTTCTGAAGCTATATATGCTTGTATATATGATTATGTAACAAATGGAGCTATTAATTACCTTACTCTTTCAGTTTGCAAGTGTTTTCGTTTGTATTTTAAAATACTAGTAAAGACTTAATCATAAAAAAGCACTTTAATTAAAAGCAAAATTTATGGAAAATTTTCTTTCAAAAAATTAATAACTATCATTTCGACTTCATTTATAATCGTATTCAATGCATCTCTTTCTTTGTTATGTTTATTTTCATGAATTTTGCTATATAAATACAGATTATCTTCTGTTAATATTTCTCAAAATAGTTAAATTTACGATAAAAATGCATATGGCGTTAGAACAAAATATGAAAATAACTGTATGAAGCATATGCAACGTATTTGAATTATTTGAAAGGATTTCTTATTTGAGGGTATGTTAATTAGTCATAATTTATTGTTTTATCTAAGAATATGTTGAATTTTTTTGATTACGAAAGATATGATCAGTTTATCTTAGTAAAGAACCCTCATATTTAGGTAAAAATGAGTTATTTCAATTTGAAAATGCTGAAAAATGATGGGTTATTATGTTAAAGAAGGAGTATCCTAAGAATAAACCCTCAAAAAATATTATTATTTCGCCATAAATTTCTTAAAATAGTTATATTTACGATAAAAATGCATATGGCGTTAGAAAAAAAATATGAAAATAATTGTTTTCTTGCTTAGTATGAAATATTTGCAACATATTTGAATGGTTTGAAAGGATTTCTTAATGAGGGTATGTTTATTAGTCCTAATTTATTAGGTGTTTATGTAAGAAAATGTCGAATTTTTTATGATTACGTATGGTTTGATTAGTTTATTTTAGTAAAGAACCCTCATTTTTAGGTTAAAATGAGTTATTTTAAAATTTGAAAATGGTGAAAAATGATGGGTTATTATGGTAAATGAGAGAATCCTGAGGATAAAACCTCAGAAAAAGATTATTATTTCGCCATTAATTATGTTCATATGTCTTTAATACGTACGAATTTTCGTATCATTGTTATACTGTTTCAGTCCAAATGTGCTTATTCTTGTATTATTTGGTGAACAATAAAATCTTTTTTTAGGTATAAAATGTACTCCTTTTATAAGGATAAATATTCGATTGTTACCTTCTGGTTTATAAAATAGCCATAAGGGAAGCCTAAATTAGCCTAAAAATGTGAATATTTGAGTATATTTTCGCTAAATTTTCTTCTTCATTGAAGTTAATTTATATCACCATTTGCGTATTTAGCATATTATGTCCGATGTTTGATGAACAAATTGCTAATATTTGTGAAGAGATGGTACTTTTAAAGGTAATTTGACTATTTTTATTTCATTGAATATGCTTATGAAACTATTTAAATATGCTTGTAAACATGATTATGTAACGAATGAGGCTGTTAATTATTTTACACTTTTAGTTTACAAGTGTTTTCTGTTAAAATTTCTTAAATTAGTTAAATTTATAATAAAAACGCATATGGCGTTAGAAAAAAATATGAAAATAACTGTTATCTTGCTTAGTATGAAATATTTGCAACATATTTGAATGGTTTGAAAAGATTTCTTAGCTAAGGGTATTTTAAATATCCTAATTTGTTAGGAGTTAATGTAAGAAATTGTCGAATTTTTTATGATTACGTATGGTTGGATTAGTTTATTTTAGTAAAGAACCATCATTTTTGGATCAATATGAGGTATTTTAATTTGAAAATGCTGAAAAATGATGTGTTATTATGTTAAAGGAGGAAGATCCTAAGAATAAAACCTCAAAAAAAATTATTATTATTTCGCCATAATTAGGCCATATTTCTTTAATAAGTACGATTTTTTTGCATCCTTGTTATGCTGTTTCGGTCCAAATGTGCTTATTTTTGTATTATTTGAAGTAGTTATCATTAAAATCTTTATTTTATTTTATAAAATGTACTCCTTTCATAATGATAAATATTCGATTGTCACCTTTTGGCTAATAAAATAGAAATAAGGGAAGCCTAAATAAGCTTAAAAATGAGAATATTTGAGAATATTTTCGCTTATTTTTCTTGTTCATGGAAGATAAATTATGTCACCATATGCGTATTTAGTATATTATGTCCGTTGTTTGATGAAAAATTGCTAATATTTCTAAAGATATGGTGCTTTAAAAGGTAATTTGCCTATTTTTGCTTCATTGAAAATGCTTATGAAGCTATTTATACTTGTATACATGATTATATAACGAATGTGGCTATTAATTACCTTACTCTTTTAGTTTACAAGAGTTTTCTTTTGTATTTTATTATACTAACAAAGACTTAATAATAAAAAAGCACCTTAAAAGCAAAATATATGGAAAATTATCTTAAGATAAATTAATAATTTTATTATTTCGACATTATTTATGCTCGCATTCAATGTATCTCTTTGTTTGTTATGTTTATTTTCGTGAATTTTCAATGTAAATACAAATTATCTTCTGTTAAAATTTCTTAAATTTGTTAAATTTACGATAAAAATGCATGTGGCGTTAGAAAGAAATATGAAAATAACTGTTTTTTTGCTTAATATGAAAAATTTGAAACATATTTGAATGGTTTGAAAGTATTTCTTGGCTGAGGGTATGTTAATTAGTCATAATTTATTAGGTGTTTATGTAAGAAAATGTCGAGTTTTTTATGATTACGTATGGTTTGATTAGTTTATTTAGTAAAGAAACCTCATTTTTAGGTTAAAATGAGTTATTTTAATTTGAAAATGCTGAGAAAGATGGCTTTTTATTTTAAATGAGGAGGATCCTAATGATAAAACCTCAGAAAAAAAAATAAATTATTATTTCGGCTTAATTATGTCTATATGTCTTTAATATGTACGAAATTTTCGCATCATTGTTATGCTGTTTCAGTCCAAATGTGCTTATTCTTGTATTATTTGATGTAGTTAACATTAAAATCTTTATGTTAAGTATAAAATGTACTCCTTTCAGAGGATAAATATTCAATGTTACCTTTTGGTTTATAAAATAGCCATAAGGGAAGCCTAAATTAGCCTAAAAATGTGAATATTTGAGTATATTTTCGCTAATTTTTCTTCTTCATTATTGATAATTTATGTCACCATATGCGTATTTAGCATATTATATCCGATGTTTGATGAAAAAATTGCTAATATTTGTGAAGAGATTTGCTTTTAAAGGTAATTTGCCTATTTTTATTTCATTGAATATGCTTTTGAAACTATTTAAATATGCTTGTAAACATGATTATGGAACGAATGAGGCTGTTAATTATTTTACACTTTTAGTTTACAAGTGTTTTCTCTCATATTTTAATATACTAGTAAGGACAATAATAAAAAAGCACTTTAAAAGCAAAATATACGGAAAATTATCTTCCGATAAATTAATAATTTTATTATTTCGACATTATTCATGCTCGCATTCAATGTATCTCTTTGTTTGATGATTTTTATCATGAATTTTGCTATATAAATACGGATTATCCTGTTAAAATTTCTTAAAAAAGTTAAATTTACGATAAAAATACATATGGCGTTAGAAAAAAATATAAAAATAACTGCTAACTTGCTTAATATGAAATATTTGCAACATACTTGAATGGTTTGAAAGGATTTCCTTAGCTGAGGGTATGTTAATTAGTCCTAATTTGTTAATTGTTTATGTAAGAAAATGTCAAATTTTTTATGATTACGTATGGTTTGATTAGTTTATTTTAATAAAGAATCCTCATTTTTATGTTAAAATGAGTTATTTTAATTTGAAAAGGCATAAAAATGATGTTTTTTTTTTATTAAATTGTCACCTTTTGGTATATAAAATAGCCATAAGGGAAGCCTAAATTAGCCTAAAAATGCGAATATTTGAGTATATTTTCGCTAATTTTTCTTGTTCATTTTAGATAATTTATGTCACCATATGCGTATTTAGCATATTATATCCGATGTTTGATGAAAAAATTGCTAATATTTGTGAAGAGATGGTGCTTTTAAAGGTAATTTGCCTATTTTTAGTTTTTTTGAATATGCGAATGAAGCTATTTAAAAATGCTTGTAGACATGATTATGTAACGAATGAGGCTGTTAATTACCTTACACTTTTAGTTTACATTTTTTCTTTTGTATTTTAATATACTAGTAAGGACCTAATAATGAAAAAGCACTTAAAAGCAAAATATATTTAAATTATCTTCCGATAAATTAATAATTTTATCATTTCGACTTATTTATGCTCGTATTCAATGTATCTCTTTGTTTGTTATGTTTATTTTCATCGTGAGTTTTCTATATAAATACTGATTATCTTGTGTTAAAATTTTTTAAAATAGTTAAATTTACGATAAAAATGCGTTTGACGTTAGAAAAAATATGAAATTAACTGTTTTCTTGATTAGTTTGAAATAGTTGCAACATATTTGAATGATTTGAAAGGATTTGAGGGTATGTTAATTAGCCATAATTTATTAGGTGTTTATCTAAGAATATGTTGAATTTTTATGATTAAGTATGGTTTGATTAGTTTATCTTAGTAAAGAACCCTCATTTTTAGGTTAGAATTAGATATTTTAATTTAAAAATGCTGGAAAATGATTGGTTATTATGGTAAATGAGGAGGATAATAAGGATAAAATCCAAAAAAAAGATTATTATTTCGCCATAATTATGTCTATGTATCTTTAATACTTACGAAATTTCACCTCATTTTTATACTGTTCCAGTCCAAATGTGCACATTCATTATTTCATGAACATTAAATTCTTTATGTTAAGAATAATGTACTCTTTTTATAATGATAAATATTCGATTGTCACCTTTTGGTTTATAAAATAGCATTAAGAGAAGCCTAAATTAGCCTAAAGATGCGAATATTTGAGTATATTTTCGCTAATTTTTCTTGTTCATTTTAGGTAATTTATTTCACCATCTGCGTATTTAGCATATTATATCCGATGTTTGATAAAAAATTGCTAACATTTGTGAAGAGATGGTGCTTTTAAAGATAATTTGCCTATTCTTACTTCTTTGAATATGCGAATGAATTTATTTATATCCGCTTGTAGACATGATTGTGTAACGAATGTGGCTTTTAATTACATTACACTTTTAGTTCACAAGTGTTTCTTTTGTATTTTAATATACTAGTAAGGACTTAATAATTAAGACGAACTTTAAAAGCAAAATATATGGTAAATTATTTTCCGATAAATTAATACTTTTATCATTTCGACTTTATTTATGCTCGTATTCAATGTATCTCTGTGTTTGCTATTTTTAATTTCATAAATTTTGCTATAAAAATACCGATTATCTTCTGATAAAATTTCTTAAAATAGTAAATTTATGATAAAAATGCATATAAATGCAATAAAACCTCAAAAAAAAGAATATTATTTCGCCTTAATTATGTCCATACATCTTTAATACCTACGAAATTTCGCTTCATTGTTATGCTTATTCTTATGTGCTTATTCTTTTATTATTTGATATAGTTAATTAACATTAAAATATTTATTTTAAAAATAAAATGTACTCCTTTCATAAGGATAAATATTTGATATTCACCTTTTTGTTTTTAAAATAGCCATAAGTGAAGCCTAAATTAGTCTAAAAATGTGAATAGTTGAGTATATTTTCGCTAATTTTTCATGTTCATTGTAGATAATTTTTGTCACCATATGCGTATTTAGCATATTATATCAGGTGTTTGATGAAAAAATTGCTAATATTTGTAAAGAGATCGTGCTTTTAAAGGTAATTTGCCTATTTTTGCTTCATTGAAAATTCTTATGAAGTTATTTATATATGCTTGTAGACATGATTATGTAACTAATGTGGGTATTAATTACCTTACTTACCTTACTTATTTACCAGAGTTTTTTTTGTATTTTAATATACTATTAAAGACTTAATAATAAAAAAGCACTATAAAAGTAAAATACATGGAAAATTATCTCCCCATAAATTAATAATTTAATCAATTCGACTTCCTTTATGCTCGTATTTAATGTATCTCTTTGTTTTTTACGTTTATTTTCATGAATTTTGCCATAAAAATACAAATTTTCTTCTGTTAAAATTTCTTAAAATAGTGAAATTTACGATGAAAATGCATATGGCGTTAGAAAAGAATATATAAATAACTGTTTTCTTGCTTAGTATGAAACATTTGAAACATATTTGAATGGTTTGAAAGGATTTCTTAGTTGATGGTATGTTAATTAGTCCTAATTTATTAGGTATTTATCTAAGAATATGTTGAATTTTTTATGATTACGTATGGTTGGATTAGTTTATTTTAGTAAAGAACCCAAATTTTTAGGTTAAAATGAGATATTTTAATTTGAAAATTCTTAAAAATGATGGGTTATTATGATAAATGAGGAAGATCATAAGGATAAAACCTCAAAAATAAAGATTATTATTTCGCCTTAATTATGTTCATATGTCTTTAATATATATGAAATTTCGCATCATTGTTATGCTGTTTCAGCCCAAATATGCTTATTCCTGTATTATTTGATGAAGTTAACATTAAAATCTTTATGTTAAGTATAAAATGTACTCCTTTATAATAATAAATATTCGATTATCACCTTTTGGTTTATAAAATAGCCATAAGAGAAGCCTAAATTTCCCTAAAAATGAGAAAATTTGAGTATATTTTCGCTAATTTTTCTTTTTTCATTGTAGATAATTTATGTCACCATATGGTATTTAGCATATTATATCCATGTTTAATGAAAAAATTCCTAATATTTGTGAAGAGATGGTGCTTTTGAAGGTAATTTGCCTATTTTTGCATTATTGGAAATTCTTATGAAGCTATTCATATATGCTTGTACACATGATTATGTAACGAATGTGGCTATTAATTACCTCACTCTTTTAGTTTACAAATGTTTTATTTTGTGTTTTAATATAGTAGTAAAGACTTAATAATAAAAAAGCACTATAAAAGCAAAATATATGGAAAATTATCTTCCGATAAATGAATAATTTAATCAATTCGACTTTTTTTATGTTCGTATTCAATGTATCTCTTTGTTTATGTTTATTTTCAAGAATTTTGCTATATAAATACAGATTATCTTCTGTTAAAATTTCTTAAAATAGTTAAATTTACGATAAAAATTCGTATGTCGTTAGAAAAATATATGAAAATAACTGTTTTCTTGCTTAGTATGAAACATTTGCAATATATTTGAATGTTTTGAAAGGATTTCTTAGTTGAGGGTATGTTAATTAGCCCTTATTTATTAGGTGTTTTTCTAAGATTATGTTGTTTTTTTTATGATTACGTATGGTTTGATTAGTTTATTTAAGTAAACAACCCTGTACTTTAAAAGCAAAATATATGGTAAATTATCTTCCGATAAATTAATAATTTTATTATTTCGATTTTATTTATTCTCGTATTCAATGTATCCCTTTGTTTATGTTTATTTTTATTAATTTTGCTATATAAATACAGATTATCTTCTATTAAAATTTCTTAAAATTATTAAAATTACGATAAAAATGCATATAGCGTTAGTAAAAAATAAGAAAATAACTGTTTTCTTGCTTGGTATGAAATATTTGCAACGTATTTGAATGGTTTGAAAGGACATCTTAGAAGATGGTATGTTCATTAGCCCTAATTTATTAGGTGTTTTTCTAAGAACATATTGATTTTTTTGATTTTAATGGTTTGATTAGCTATACTCAAAATTGCAATAAATTCATATTATTTTAATTAAAAAAACTAAAATTTAAACTGTTTTGGAGAAAGCAAATTTATATATTTTTTTTTTTATGCTTTTCAAATATTTTCAGGATGAAATTCATATTATTTTAAATAAAAATGTACTTTTAGAAATCAAATTTTCCTAATTTTAACTTAAAATTTATGCTTTTAAAAAATTTCATTAACTAAAATTTGAATAAATCTAATATTTCATTAAAAAATACTATTAGAAAGAGTTAAAAAAACGAAATATATAACTCATACCTATTTCTTCGAATTTTGAGGACTTGTAATAAACAAGCGAAAAAAACTTATATTTTGACGTCTAGACTTGATGATTATTGATAAAAAGTGATCATTGTTTGGCCGGGAGTTTTGAGACATAAATGTTCCACATCGATACAAAAAAACAAAACAACTTTACAAACTCTTATCAAGGAGAACTTAAATTATAGAAATAAAAACACTTGATAATTTAGTGAAAGCTTATAAACAGTTTTTATAATTAAACCATTAATATCTCCAAAACCGTAGCAGATAGTGAAAAGTGACAGGAGGCATAAGTGCTGGCCCATGATTGGTTTTACCCAGTAGGAACTTTTTCATTTTAAAAATGATCTCCAATATTTCGATAAATATGGTTAACGTTTCTTAGATTTTGACAAAAAACTTGCTAATAAAATTGAAAAGTTGATTTTTGTTCATTTTCTGGGAGGTAGGCAATCGAAAATACGTTTTACTGCATTACCTCCATAAAATGCTGATTTAATTAACATTAAAATCTTTATGTAAAGTATGAAACGTCCTCATTTCACGAGAATCTATAAATGATTGTCATCTTTTGGTTTATAAAATAGCCATTAGGGAAGCCTAAAATAGCATAAAATGTGCATATTTGAGTATATTTTCAATATTTGTTCTTGTTCACTAAAGATAATTTATGACACCATATGCGTATATAACATATTAAATCCGATGTTTGAAAAAAAATTGCTACTAATTTTAAAGAGATTTTGATTTTAAGGCATAATTTACTTATTTTTGTTTCATTTAATATGCTTATGGAGCTATTTATATTTATTTGTAGAGATGCTAATGTAATGGAAATGGCTGTAAATTAACTTACTGTTTTAGTTTACTATTACAAAAGAAAACACTTATAGTGTTTTCCTCTGTAATTTAAAATATTAGTAAATATATAATAATAAAAAAGAACTTTAAAAGCAAGGGTTTCAAAATAGAAAAATACTTTAAAAGCAAATATATGGTAAATTATCCTACATTAAATTAATTATTTTATCATTTGGTCTTTATACATACTTGTATTCAATGAATCTCTTTGTTTGTTATACTTAATTTGATGAATTTTGCTATATAAATACAGATTGCCGTCTGTTAAAATTGCTTAAAATAGTTAAGTTTATGATAAAAATACATATAGCGTTAGCAAAAGAGACTAAAATAACTGCTTTCTTGCTTAAAATGAAATATTTGCATCATATTTGAATGCTTGGTAATGATTTCTTAGCAGAGGGTATGTTAATTAGGCCAAATTTGTTATTTCTTTATCTAAGAAAATGTCGGATTTTTATGATTACGTATGGTTTGATTATTTTATTTTAGTAAAGAACACTCATTTTTAGGTTCAAATGAGTTATTTTAATTTGAAAATGCTGGAAAATGATGTGTTATTATTTTAAATGAGGAGAATCCTAATGATAAAACCTCAAAAAAAGATTATTATTTTGGCCTAATTATATCCATATGTCTTTAATATGTACTAATTTTGCATCAATATTTGTTATATACATTTCAGTCAAAGTGAGTTTATTCTTGTGTTGTTTGATGTAATGAATATTAAAATCTTTATGTTAAGTATAAAAGGTACCCATTTCATTAGGATAAATATTTGATTCTCATCTTTTGGTCTATAGAATAGCCGTAAGAGAAGCCTAAAATAACCTAAAAATGTGATATTTGAGAATATTTTCGCTAATTGTTTTTGTTAACTGAAGATAATTTATATCACCATATGGTATTTAGCATTTTGTATCCGATTTTGATGAAAAAATATCTAATAATTTTAAGGAGATGGTGCTTTTAAAGAGTAATTTACTTATTTTTGCTTCTTTGAATATGCCTATAAAGCTATATATATATATTTTAGTAGATACGATTATATAATGAATATGGCTGTTAATTACCTTACTGTTTTAGTTTATAAGTCCTTTCTTTTGTTTTTTAATATATTAGTAAGGACTTCATAATAGAAAAGTACTTTAAAAGCAAATATATTGTAAATTTTCTTCCTTTAAATGAATTATTTTATCATTTGTCTTAATTTATGCTCGTATTCAATGAATCTCTTTGTTTGTTATATTTAATTTGATGAATTTTGCTATATATATATGCAGATTTTCATCTGTTAAAATTGCTTAAAATAGTTAAATTTATGATAAAAAAACCTATAGCGTTAGAAAAAATGATTAAAATAACTGATTTCTTACTTAAAATGAAATATTTGCATCATATTTGAATGCTTGGTAATGATTACCTAGCTAAGGGTGTGTTGATTAGGCCAAATTTGTTATGTTTATCTAAGAATATGTCGGATTTTTTATGATTATGTATGGTTTGACGTTTATTTTAGTAAAGAACGCTCATGGTTAGGTTAAAATGAGTTATTTTAATTTGAAAATGCAGGATTATTGGTTATTCTTTTTGAATGAGGAGGATCCTAAGGATAAAACGTCAAAAAAAGTTAATTATTTTGGCCTAATTATGTCCATATGTCTTTAATATGTACGAATTTTCGCATCTATAGTATGGTGTTTCAGTCCACGTTAGGTTATTCCTCTGTTATTTGATGTAATTAACATTAATCTCTTTATGTTAAGTATAAAACGTACTCATTTCATAATGATAAATATTGGATTTTCACCTTTTGGTTTATAAAATAGATATAAGGAACGCCTAAAATAGCCTAAAAATATGTATATTTGAGTATGGTTTCGCTAATTGTTCTTGTTCACTGAAGATAATTTATGTCATCATTTGAGTATTTAGCATATTATATCCGATGTTTGAAGAAAAAGTTGCCTATAATTTCAAGAGATGGTGCTTTTAAAGGGTAATTTACTTATTTTTACTTCATGGAATATGCCTATGAAGCTATTTATATATATTTGTAGACATGATTTTGTAATGAAAATGGCTGTAAATTACATTACTGTTTTAGTTTATAAGTGCTTTCCTTTGTGTTTTAATATATTATTATGGACTTTAAAAGCAAAATATATGGTAAATGAAATTCCAATAAATTAATAATTTTATCATTTAGAGTTTACCTGTGCTCGTATCCAGTGTTTCTCTGTTTGTAATGGTTAATTTGGTGAATTTAGCTGTATAAATATAGATTTTGGTCTGTTTAAAATGGTAAAAATAATTAAATTTATGATAAAAATATATTCAAGTTAAAAAAGACTATTTGATTTTCACCTTTTGGTTTATAAAATAGTCATAAGGGACGCCAAAAATAGCCAAAAAATATGTATATTTGTCTATCGTTTCATTAATTGTTCTTATTCATTGAATAATTGCTAATAATTTTAAAGATATGGTGCTTTTAAAGAGTTTTAATTTACTTATTTTCGCTTCATTGAATATGCCTATAAATAAAATATGTATATTTGAGTATAGTTAGATATAGCGTTAGAAAAAGATTAAAATAACTGCTTTCCTGTTTAAAATGAAATATTTGCAACATATTTGAATGCTTCGGAGAGATTTCTTAGCTGAGGTTATGTTAATTAGGGCTAATTTGTTAGGTGTTTATCTAAGAAAATGTCGGATTTTTATGATTACGTATAGTTTGATTAGTTTATTTAATGAATATGGTTATTAATTACCTTACTCTTTTAGTTAATAAGTGCTTTCTTTTGTATTTTAATATATTAGTATAGACTTAATAATAGAAAGTACTTTAAAAGCAAAATATATGGAAAATTATCTTCCTTTAAATTAACAATTTTTTTTTATTTCGACTTTATTTATGGTCGTATTCAATGTATCTCTTTGTTTGTTATGGTAAATTTGATCAATTTTGCTATAAAAATAAAGATTGTCGTCTGTTAAAATTGCTTAAAATTGTAAAATTTATGATAAAAATACATATAGCGTTAGAAAAAGATTAAAATAACTGCTTTCCTGTTTAAAATGAAATATTTGCAACATATTTGAATGTTTCGTAGAGATTTCTTAGCTGAGGTTATGTTAATTAGGGCTAATTTGTTAGGTGTTTATCTAAGAAAATGTCGGATTTTTATGATTACGTATAGTTTGATTAGTTTATTTAAAGAACAAGAAAAGATTGGAATAAATAAATATTATTATACTAAAAATTACGAAATTTTAAATGAATTTTGAAAAAGCAAATTTCACTAATTTCTTTTAATTTTTATTCTTTTAAAAATTTCTGAAAGGAAAATACTTATTAAATTCTTATGTTTTTAGTTAAAAGTACAAAGTTGAAATCTTTTTGAGAAAGCAAATATAAATATTTTCATTTAAATTTTAATATTTAAAAAAAATTTCAGAACGACACAAATTAGAAAAATTTATTATTTAATAATAAAAAACTAAGATTTACATGAATTTTGAGAAAGCAAATTCACCTCTTTTCACTTGATTTTTAAGCTTTAAAAAAATTTTAGTAAAATGAAAAATTGAGAAAATCCTTCTTTTTAATTAAAATTACGAATACTTAAATGATTCTGATTAAAGGAAATATACCCATTTTCTTTTACTTTTATACTTTTAAAAAATTTGAGAGAAAAAATTGTATAAAATATATATTATCATACAAAAAATTACGAAGATTTAAGAAAATTTAGAGAAAAAAAATTACGAAGATTTAAAAAAATTTAAAGAAAGAAAAAATTACGAAGATTTAAAAAAATTTAGATAAAGAAAATTTACCTATTTTCACATAATTTTTGTGCTTTTTAAAATTTCAGAAAAAATTTGATTAAATTTATATTATTTTAATTAAAAATAGAAAGTTAAAATGATATTTGAGAAGTCAAATATAAATATTTTTATATAATTTTTAAAAAAATTAAGGTTTTAAAAAAATTTCAATTAGACAAAAATTAGAATAAAATATTTTAATTAAAAATACTAAGATTTATATGAATTTGAGAACGCAAATTTACCTCTTTTAATTTAATTTTTAAACTTTTAAAAATTTAATAGGAGGAAAAATTGGAAAAATCCTTTATTATTCTAATTAAAAATACGATAATATATTTTCTTTTAATTTTTATGCTTTTAAAACAATTTCAGAAAAAATTGTAATAAATGAATATTTGTTATGCTAAAAAATACGAAAATTTAAATGCATTTTGAGAAAGCAAATTTACCTATTTTCATAAAAATTTTATGCTTTTAAAATTTACATAAAGAAAAAAATAGCTTGTATACATATTATTTTAATTTTGAGAAAGCAAATTTAACACTTTTCACTTAATATTTAACCTTTTAAAAAATTTTGTAAGATAAAAAATTGAAAAAATGGTTATTATTTTAAATAAAATTAAGAGTACTTAAATGATTATGATAACGGAAAATTACCAATTTTCTTTTACTTTTTATTCTTTTAAAACAACCTCAGAAACAAATAATTGTAATATTATTACACCAACAATTGCGAAGATTTAAAACAATTTTGAGAAAGCAAATTTACCTATTTTCTTAGAATTTTGTACTTTTAAAAATTTCAAAACGAAAAACTTGAATTAAATTTTTATTATTTTCATTTAAAAACAAAGCTAAAAGGATTTTTGAGAAAGCAAATATACCTATTTTCATATTATTTTCAAGCGTTAAAAAAATTGCAGAATGACAAAAATAAAAATAAATAATATTTTAATTAAAAATATTAAAATTTAAATGAAGTTGAGAAAGCAAATTTACCATTTTTAGCTTAACTTTTAAGCTTTTAAAATAATTGAGTAAAAGGAAAAATTGAAAAATTCTTATTTTAATTAAAATACGTGAATTTAATTAAATGATTCTGATAAAGGAAATTTACTATTTTCTTTTAACTTTTAAGGTTTTAAAACAATTTCAGAAAGAAAAAATTGTAATAAATAAAAATTATTATGCTAAAAATTACTAAGATTTAAATGAAAATTGAGAAAGCAAATTTACCTATTTTCATATAATTTTTAGGATTTAAAAGTTTTCGAAAATAAAGAAATGGATTAAATACATAATATTTTAATTTGAATTATGTTTTGAATTAATTTTTAAGCTTTCAAAAAAATTTAGTACGATAAAAAATTTAAAAAATGCCTATTATTTTAATTAAAAATACGATTACTTAAATGATTCTGATAAAGGAAATTTATCTTTTTCCTTTTAATTTTTATTCATTTAAAAGAACATCAGAAACAAATAATTGTAATAAGTAACATTATTATGGAAAAAAAATTACAAAGATTTAAATGAATTTTCAGAAAGCAAATTTACCTAATTTCATGTAATTTTGATTCCTATAAAATTTTCTCAAAGAACAAATCTGTATTAAATTCATATTATTTTAATTAAAAATAGAAAGCTAAAATGATATTTCAAAAAACATATACCTATTTTCATCTAATTTTTAAAGCTTTAAAATTTTTTTCAGAATTTTTTTCTTTTAATTAGAAATACTAAGTTTTAAATGATTTTTGAGAAAGCAAATTTACCACTTTTCACATAATTTTTAAGTTTTTAAAAAAATTTAGTAAGAGGAAAAATTTAAAAAACCCTTATTATTTAATTAAAAATACGAGTACTTAAATGATTCTGATAAATTAAATTTACCTATTTTCTTCAATTTTTTATGCTTTTAAAACAATTAAAGAAAAAATTATAATAAATAAATATTATTATGCTAAAAATTACTAAAATGTAAATGAATTTTGAGAAAGAAAATTTACCTATTTTCATAAAATTTTAACACGTAATTTTATTTAAAATAATAGACTTTTTCTATTTTTCCACTTACTAAATTTTTTTAAAAAGCTTAAAACTAAAATGAAAGGAGGTGAATTTGCTTTCTGAAAAGTAATTTAAATCTTAATATTTTTAAAATAATCCAAGTTTATACAAATTTTTGTAGTTCTGAATTATTTTTTAAATTTTTTTTTTAAAGTTTAAACATTAAAGGAAAATTGGTATATTTACTTTCTCAGAAATCATTTCTGCTTTTTATTTTTAATTAAAATAATATGAATTTAATAGTTTTTTCGGGATTACCCCAAATCGTCGACAGGAAAAGTAATCGACAGGTCAAAGGGCCCGGGATTACCCCAAATCGTCGACAGGAAAAGTAATCGACAGGTCAAAGGGCCGACACTTTTGAAAAAAACATTAAAAAAATTTTCTCACTTGTCCAAAACGTCGACAACTCTTTTTGGTAAGGTCAAAGGGCCGACAACTTTATTTTATAACTCGTCCAAATCGTCGACACTATAAATCGATATCGATTAATCGAAAGATATATATCATCATCACTCACGGGTCGGGGGGTACGGGGAGCAGAGCCCCCCGTAGACAAATGTTCGTGTGCCATGCATCTACTAAAATAATATATTAAAAATAAAAAAAATCTATTCATAATTATTATTATAATAAAATTTAAAAATAGGCTTACGTATCGATTTTATCGAAATAAAAAAAAATACGATGTTGGTCAAACAGCCGACACATTTTTTTTCACATGTGTCCAAAACGTCGACACGTTGAAATTGAAAAGAAAAGTGATCGACACATTTTTTTCAAAAGTGTCGGCCCTTTGACCTGTCGACTACTTTTCCTGTCGACAATTTGGGTATAGCGCCAAAGGGCCGACACTTTTGAAAAAAACTTTAACAAAATTTTATCACTTGTCCAAAACGTCGACAACTTTTTTTGGTAAGGTCAAAGGGCCGACAACTTTTTTTTATAACTCGTCCAAATCGTCGACACTATAAATCGATATCGATTAATCGAAAGATATTTATCATCATCACTCACGGGTCGGGGGGTACGGGGGGCAGAGCCCCCGTAGACAAATGTTCGTGTGCCATGCATCTACTAAAATAATATATTAAAAATAAAAAAATCTATTCATAATTATTATAATAATAAAATTTAAAAATAGGCTTACGTATCGATTGTATCGAAATAAAAAAAAATACGATGTTGGTCAAACAGCCGACACATTTTTTTTCACATGTGTCCAAAACGTCGACACGTTGAAATTGAAAAGAAAAGTGATCGACACATTTTTTTCAAAAGTGTTGGCCCTTTGACCTGTCGACTACTTTTCCTGTCGACGATTTGGGTATAGCGCCAGTTTTTTTCTTACTTGAATTTTTAAAAGTATAAATATTATATGAAATTAGTTAGATAAATTTGCTTTCTCAAAATTCATTTAAATCTTCGAAATTTCGAAATAATTATTTATTACAATTTTCTCTTTCTCAAATTATTTTAAAATCTTAAGAATTAAATCTAAATATTCGAAAATATTTAGTATTATATATTTATTTATTACAATTTTTTCTTTCTGAAATTATTTTAAAAGCTTAAAAATAAAAAAAAATTTAAATTTCTATTATGAGAATCATTTAAATCATTGTATTTTTAATTAAAATAATAATATTTTCAATTTTTACACAAAATTTTTTTAATTAAAAGTTGAAAACTTAAGTTAAAAGTAATTTGCTTTCTCAAAATTCATTTAAATCTTAGTATTTTTAATTAAAATAATAAAAATTTATTCAAACTTTTGTCGTTCTGAATTTTTTTTTAAAGCTTAAAAATTAGATGAAAATACGTTTATTTGCTTTCTCAAAAATCAAACTTTGTATCTTTAACTAAAATATTATGAATTTAATCCAATTTTTTTTTTTCCTTTCTGTAATTTTTAAAAGCATAAAAATTATCTGAAATAGCTAAATTTGCTTTCTCAAAATTCATCTAAATCTTCGAAATTTTTAGTACAATAATATTTATTTATTACAATTTTTTCGTTCACAAATTATTTTTACAGCTTAAAAATTAAAAGAATATAGGTAAATTTAATTTAAAAAAAATTATTTATATATTGTATTTTTATTTAAAATAACCAGTTTTTTAATTTTTACATTTACTAAATTTTTTTAAAAGTTAAAAACTTAATTGAAAAGAGGTAAATTTGCTTTCCCAAAATTCATTTCAATCCTAGTATTTTTAAATAAAATAATATAGTTTAATTCTAAATTTTGTCGTTCTGATATTTTTTTTAAAGCTTAAAATTTAAATGAAAATTTATTTTTTTCAAATTTGAAACTTACTAAATTTTTTAAAAGTTTAAAACTTACGTGAAAATGGTTTATTTGCTTTCCCAAAATTCATTTAAATCTTAGTATTTTTAATTAAAATAATACAGTTTAATTCTAAATTTTATCGTTTTGATATTTTTTTAAAGACTAAAAATTTGATGAAAATAGGTATATTTGCTTTCTCAAAAATCATTTTTGCTTTGTATTTTTAATTAATTAAATATAAATTTCATCCAATTTTTTCCTTTCTGAAATTTTTAAATGAATAAAATTTGTGAAAATAGTCAAATTTCCTTTCTCAAATTTCATATAAATCTTCGAAATATTTAGTACTAATATTTATTTATTTCAATATTTAATATATGGAATTATTTTAGAAGCTTGAAAATTACATGAAAATAGGTAAATTTCTATTATGAGAATTATTTAAATCATAGTATTTTTAATTTTTTTGCTTTCTCAAAATACATCTATATCTTCGAAATTTTAAGTATAATAATATTTATTTATTTCAATATTTAATTTAGGAAAATATTTTAAAAGCTTAAAAATTAAATAAAAATAATAAGGATTTTTTCAATTTTTACTATTACTAAACTTTTAAAAGCTTAAAAATTGAGTGAAAAGAGTTAAATTTGCTTTCTCAAAATTAATTTCAATCTTAGTATTTTTAATTAAAAGAATACAGATTTATTCAATTTTTTTTCCTTCTGAAATTTTTTTTAAGGCTTAAAAATTACATGAAAATACGTATATTTGCTTTCTCAAAAATCATTCTTTGTATTTTTAATTAAAATAATATGAATTTAATGCAATTTTTTTCTAACATGTTTTTAAAATATAAAAATTATATGAAATCAGGTAAATTTGCTTTCTCAAAATTAATCTAAATTTTCGAAATTTTTAGTATAAAAATATTTATTTATTCCAATTTTTTCTTTCTGAAATTATTTTAAAAGCTTAAAATTAAAAGAAAATAGGTAAATTTTTATTTTGATAATCATTTAAATCATTGTATTTTTAATTAAAATAATAATGATTTTTCAATTTTTATACTACTAAATTTTTTTAAAAGTTGAAAACTTAATTGAAAAATGTTTATTTGCTTTCTCAAAATTCATTTAAATCAATATTTTTAATTAAAATAATACAGTTTAATTCTAAACTTCATCGTTCTGATATTTTTTTAAAAGTCTAAAAATTTGAAGAAAATAGGTATATTTTCTTTCTCAAAAATCATTTTTGCTTTGTATTTTTAATTTTACATAAAAATAACAAGATTTTAATGAATTTTGAAAAGGTAAATTTTGCTTTTTTCAATTAATTTTTATGCTTTTAAAAAAAATATAAAAGAAATTGTAGTAAATCCATTTTATATTTTTTGAAAATTCTAGAATTTCAATGAATTTTGAGAGAGCAAAGTTACCAATATTAATTTCAATATTTTACTTTTAAATAAATTTAGAAGGACAAAAATTTTATTAAATCCATATAATTTTACTTAAAAATACCAAGATTTATTTGATTTTTCAGAAAGCAAATTAACCAATTTTCATTTAATTTTTTGGCTTTCAAAAAGAAAAAATTTAAAGAACCCATTTTATTTTAACTAAAAATGCAAAGGTTTAAATGATTCTTGGGAAATCAAATATACCTATTTTCATTTAGTTTTTAAGCTCATAAAAAATGTCGAAGAGGTTAAAATTCAAATGAATCATTATTATTTTAATTGAAAATATTAAGATTTAAATGATATTTGAAAAAGCAAATTTACCTACTTTCAGAACATTTTCAGAAAGAAATTTTTTTAGAAATCCGTCAATTAAGATTCCTAGGATGTAAATGAATTTTGAGAAAACAAATTTATCCTTTTTCAGTTTTTTCCTTTTATTTTAAAAACCAATTTTTTCAATTTTGAAAAAATTGAAAACATTTTATTAAAAATACGATTTTTTTTACGATTTTCAGAATGCAACTTTGTCTTTTAAAAAAATTTTTGAAAGGCAAAAATTTAAATGAATCCATATTATTTTAATTAAAAATATGGAGATTTAAATGAATTCTGAGAAAGGAAATTTACGTTTGTTCATTAATTAAATTATTATGTTTTTAAAGAATTTCAGAGTGATAAATTTTGTAACAAATCCATAATATTTTAATTGAAAATTCTAAGATTTAAATGATTTTTGATAAAGCAAATTTATCCATTTTCAGCTCTTTTTCAGAAAGACAAATTATTTAAATCAACATTATTTTAATTAAAATTCCTAAGATATATATGAAAACAAATTTAACTTTTTTCAATTTATTTTCATGTTTTTAAAAACTTTTCAGTAAGACTAAAATTTTCAAAAAATTCAAATTATTTTATTAAAAATATGAATTTTTAAATGATTTTATTTTTAGAATGGAAAATTTTTTTCCTTTTAATTTTTTCTCTTAAAAAATTTCAAAAAGATAAAAATTAATATAAATCAATGATATTTTAATTAAAAATACGAAGATTTAAATAAATTATGAGAAAGCAAATTTTCTTATTTTCATTTAATTTTCATTTTTGAAAAAAAAATATATCAGAGATAAAAGTTGCAATAAATTCATATTATTTTAATTAAAAATACTAAAATTTAAACTGTTTTGGAGAAAGCAAATTTATTTATTTTGATTTTATTTTTATGCTTTTCAAATATTTTCAGAATGAAAATCACTGTAATAAATCCATATTATTTTAAATAAAAATGAGGGGATATTAATGTACTTTTAGAAAGCAAATTTTCCTAATTTTCACTTAAAATTTATGCTTTTAAAAAATTTCATTAAATAAAATTTTAAAAAATGTAATATTTTAATAAAAAATAATAAGATTTAAATGATTTTTGAGAAATTATATCTCATATTTTCATTTAACTTTCATGCTTTTAAAAACTTTGCAGAAATAAAAATTTAGTAAAAAGTTTTTTATTTTAAATAAAAATACTTTTTAACTGGTTTTGAGAAAGGAAATTTAAATAATTTCATTTCATTTTTATTCTCTTACAAATTTTCACTAAAACAAAAACAAATAAATCAATGTTTATTTAATTAAAATTACTAAAACCTAAGAGTTTTCTTAAAATAAATTTACCTATTTTAATGTATTTTCATGCTTTAATAATTTTAAATAAGGGAAAATAGTAACAAATTATATGACTGTACTTAAAAGTACTAAAAAATAATGATTTTTTGAGAATTTTTTTTTCTTATTTTCACTTAATTTTTATGCTTTTAAAAAAACTTGATTGGAAAAAATTGTAATAAATTAATATAATTTTACTTAAAAATACAAACATTTAAATTATTTTTCAGAAAGCAAATTTACTTATTTTCTTTTAATTTTTATGCTCTAAACAAAATTTAAGAAAGAAAAACTGGAATAATTTAATATTATTTTACATAAAAATACGATTTTAATGGTCCAAATTTTCGATGACGCTAAGGCATAATTGGGGTTCTATGCCGTTAATGTGCCGAATTATCTCATCCTTTAGCTCTTGAATTGTTGCTGGCTTATCGACGTACACCTTTTCTTTCAAATAACCCCAAAGAAAGAAGTCCAACGGTGTCAAATCACATGATCTTGGCGGCCAATTGACATCGCCACCACGTGAGATAACACGGCCATTGAATTTGTCGCGCAAAATAGCCATTGTTTCGTTAGCTGTGTGGCAAGTGGCACCGTCCTGTTGAAACCACATATCGTCCACATCCATACCTTCCAATTCGTGCCATAAAAAGTTCGTTATCATCTCACGATAGCGAACACCATTCACAGTAACTGCCTGACCGGCCTCATTTTGGAAAAAATACGGCCCAGATGATGCCGCCAGCCCATAAACCACACCAAACAGTCACTCTTTGTGGGTGCATTGGTTTTTCGACAATCACTCTTGGATTAGCATTCGCCCAAATTCGGCAATTCTGCTTATTGACGAATCCACTGAGGTGAAAATGTGCCTCATCACTGAAGATGATTTTCCTCGAAAATTGATCATCCACTGTTGCCATTTCTTGCCACCATTCTGACCATTGACGACGTTTTGTATGGTCAAGAGGCTTTAGTTCTTGAGTCAATTGCACCTTGTAAGCGTTTAAATGCAAGTCTTTATGCATAATGTTCATCAACGACGAGCGTGAGAGGTGCAATTGTTGGGCACGACGACGAGTTGAAGTGGATGGCTCCTCAGCCACACTATCGCGAACAGCAGCAATATTTTCTGCAGTACGAGCTGTACGAGCATGCACTGGTCTTTTCAAATCTCCTACAGACCCGGTTTGCTCAAATTTTTTCACGATTTTTCCGATTGTACGCACATTTGGACGATTAAATTGACCAAAAAAATCACGAAGTGCACGATATGCATTTTGATTTGAACGCCCATTTTCATAATAAGCCTGAATAACTTTAACACGTTGCTCCATTGTGTATCTTTCCATGGTTCAAATTGAGTAAGTCTGAAATTGAAAAAAGTCAAATGAAATGCAGTAAAAAACTTGACGTTTAGGTGTGGTTCACATTCAACATCGGCCCATACAATTTAACCACCCTTATATATATATATATATATATATATATATATATATATATATATATATATATATATATATATATATATATATATATATATATATATATATATATATATATATATATATATACATATTTCTATTAAAAAAGTTTGAAAAATAGATGAAGGAAGTGTGTTCCAGACTTTACCAGTAGAGTACATGTAAGATTGATGCAAAGGTTTAAATGATGTAAGAGCAAGAGATGAGGTCTATAAAAAGAGAGGTGGTGTTCGACAAAGTAGAGATTAGAAAAAGACTGCGAATATTACAGAAATTAATGAAAAAGAAGACCGTGCACCAGGGAAAGTCGGCAATAAGGTTTTGGTGGCGCCAACCCCATCACTGGAGGCCACCAATTCCCAAATGAAAAGGGGGAAGGAGTGGATGAGGGGCTATATTTAGAATCCGTCATTCTTGGATCCTCCGAGGCAGATTAATGTTTCGAGATTTTTGATTTATTTAATAGGTAATGTAAGTGTAAATTTGTAGGACACCTGTGAAGGAGGAAGATTGGTGTGGGAGCATAAGCACTACAATGTGAATCAAGGGTACACTAGAGACCCTCTGAGAGATACATCATATATATATATATATATATATATATATATATATATATATATATATATATATATATATATATATATATATATATATATATATATATATATCCTCCGGTGGGCAAAGGCTGGAGGCCTACCAAATTTGACCTGAGTTAGGAAAAATTCTATTTTGATCGAAGGAGGTCGATATGTCCAGATACACAGCATTTAAAAGTATGCAAGTCAAAGAAAGTTGGGAAAACAGATAAAGGGAGAGTGTTTCAGACTTTACCAGTAGAGTATATATAAAATTGAGCATAGCAGATAAGCCTGGTGTCTGAGAGTTGGACGGAGAAAGGATGAGACTGTGTAGAAATTCGTGTCGCACTAGCTTTTCTCAATGGAAGAGTTTTAGAATTATTCATTACGGTTAAGTTACTTTTTATATTAATTGTCAAATTTCTTGTTGGATTGCTGTTTGAATTTAAAGTACTTTAATCAATTTAACGTTAATATATCAGCTTTGAGTTTGGAGAATGATAACTTAAAAGAATTCACCTTTAAAAACGTCGTTACAAAAACCTTTTTTGAAAAGTGCGTAATAAAATTTCGCTAAGATTGACCTTTTTGCTATTGTGAAGTGAAGTTGAGTTTTTGTCTTGCTCCACTTAAAAACTTTTTCGTTTTCGTTAAAACATTTTTGTGTCATCAATTTGCTTCGTTAAACTTTTTCTTACAAATTCTTTTAAAGTGGTAAATTTTAAAACTGTGTTAAATTCGAGATTTTGATCTAAAGAAATTTATAGCTTTTGAAGAGTTTCATATTTTGTGTCAAACTGTTGATGGTAAAAGTTAAGGTTATACTTTCGCTTCGTTAATATTACACCTTTCGATAAACAATTTTACCCGAGTAAATTTCGGTTAAGTCTGTGTCTGAAACTTTTGCCAAACTAAAAACTAACCAGCTCGAATCTGGAGAAAGAAATCACTAATTTCTACTTTGGATGGAAGACGTCAAAAATTTCTTCAAGAGAAACCAAACGAACCTGTTACATCAAAATAAGGTATGTTTTCTTTTAAAGTTGCTTTTCTCTTGAGCTCCGGAGCTGATATTTGAATAAATATTTAAATACTCGAAATTGAGATTCGAGCAAAAAATTTAATTTCGTACTTGATATATTGGGAATTGCAAGCTGTACTTCTAAGCTTCTTGACGTTCCAACAACTACAATCCCAATAAGAGATATGCGGCTAGAGAGTTCAGAAGAACAGTGTAAGTTGTAATAGCGATAGTAAAGAGAGAGTGACGCAATAATTTGACTGGTAGAATGGGATTAAAGAAAGCTAGTAAGAACAGGAGAGCTGATGAGACGAAAAGCACTAGACTCCACCTTCTCAAGGAGAGCTGCATGAGTGGAATCAACCCTGATGAGTGAAGCATACTCCATACAGGGGTGAACAAACCCCTATAGAGAGAAATCAGCTGTGGTGGAGTGAAGTAATTCTGAAGGTGCCGCAGAAAACCCAACCTCTTAGAATTTTGTTAAGAAAGAGAAGTAATGTGATCTTATCACGAAAGATCACTAGAAAAAGATACATGTTTTTGAAGAAGACATCATAGTTGTTTGGAAGAATATTTCGAAAGGAGAGATGGAGGAATTGAGTTTTTGAGGCGTTGAAAACAATTATGTTCTTTACCCAAATTTGAAATACATGAAAACTCATAGTTAGTTGTTCCAAAACTACCCTTTTCGAGACTATCAACTGCTGTTGGGAGGGACGTCTTTCAAACTGGAAGGAGTAATGAAGGGTGGAGTCATTCATCATCATAGGGGTAGAAAGGAGATGACGTAATAGAGAGAAAGTTATTATTGAAAAGTAGAAAATGTGTTGTGGATAGGACAGAATACTAAGAAACACTACTATTAATAGATTTAAAGGAAGAATGGTGGCTGTCTACAACAGTTGCTACAGAACAACCAGAAAGGAAATTACAGAGAATGATAGATACCGAAAGATGGAAGTTTTGAAATCAAAGTTTTATGCAAGACTTTATTGAAGGCTTTCGATATGTCCAGCGTGACAGCAAAGGATTCAACTAAATGCCGAAGAGCAGAGGACCAAGAGTCAGAGAGGAGGGAAAGAAGATAATCTGTAGAGCGTTTCTTACGAAAGCCATACTGTCGATCAGAGATAAGATTAGAAGAATTAAGATGTTTCCAAATCTTAATGCTAAGGATAGATTCGAAAACTTTAAAGAACGGAGGTCAAAGAAATGGGACGGTTGCTAGAGAGTTGAAAGGGGTTCCTATTCTTCGAAACAGGCTGAATGAACGAACGTTTCCTGCAAAATGGAAGGTCGAAGTAGAGAGACAAAGACGAAATAGTTTACCAAGGCAGGGTGCAAGTTTGGAAGCAGAAGTTTTGATGACCACAGGAGGAATACCATAGGGACCATACACCTTCTTAGTATTAAGCTCAGAGAGAGCAGAAATGAGGTCTTTAGAAGAAATTAAAATTTTAGTCATGAATGACTTGGAGGGGGAATAGCTCCGGAATCGTCTAAGGTTTAATTAGATGCAAACGTTTGAGAGAAGAGTTCAGCTTTAGAAGGATGTAAAACAGCAATTGTGCCGTCGGAAGATACTAAAGGAGGGAAACAGGAAGAAGCAAAGTTAAAGCTGACATTTTATTTTCAAAATACCAGAAAGACAGTGAAGGAGAGGAACCAAAAAGATTATTGGATTTTCCTCGAAGGAAAGAATTTTTAGAGTTAAGAAGGATAGATTTTGCACGATTCCGGGATGAAATATAAGTTGCTTGAGTTTCTGGAGTTTCAAGAAGACAGAAATCACTGAAGGCAGCATCCATGCGGCAGATGACGCGAGGACAAGCAGAGTTAAACCAAAGCTTGTTTGGTTTAGTAGTAGAGAAAGAAAATTGAATGTAAATCTCCATGCCAGAGAGAATCACGCCGGCTATGAGCTTTGCACACTCAGTGGGGCCCCTCACAAGTAAACTGTAATCATTCCATGGAAAATTGGATATATATATATATATATATATATATATATATATATATATATATATATATATATATATATATATATATATATATATATATATATATATATATATATATATATATATATATATATATATATATATATATATATATATATATATATATATATATATATATATATATATATATATATATATATATATATATATATATATATATATATATATATATATATATATATATATATATATATATAGTGTACTCCGCACACTCATTTCATACCAAATTGGGCATTGTTATCTCACAATTTATTAGAGCGGTAAAAATTTGTTCTCCCTCTTCCCTTAAATATGAAATAACTTTTATAAAAAAACTCTTTTTAATCGTTGTATCATCCTAATTATGTTATTAATAAAGCACTTTATTAGAGCAAGAAGGAAAATATACTTTGCAGAGGAAAATGTGAAGAAAAATCTTATTAATGAAAGGATCATTACTCCTTTTCACATTGACTCTCAAACTAAATATCTCTTTTCAAACACAATCTCCTTTGTACAATCGTTTCCCAATGTTGCAAATATTAATTATATTTCAACCAAGAGATGTAAATTGAATTGAAAAACTTTAAATTTCCAGCACAGTTTTATACAATACCGTACCAGTTCTCTATGAATTGTGTGCGTATGTAAGTACTCACGGGTGTGTATTCTTATGTGTATCGACGGAATTTTTCGCATTCCTAAAGACTCCGTTCATAACGGGACTTGAGTTACCAATTTATTCTTTTTCTCTAACTCTATATTTTCTTTGACCAAGTATATAAATATTTTTCATTCCTTTATAAAAAAAACTCATTTAAATATACGACATTTTAATAGCATCTTACTTTTAAAAATAAAAGTAATGAATTAAGACATTAAATAAGCGAATAAACTGAAAAGGAAGATATCTATCATTTTAACAATTTATTATAATAACTCAAAAGTTGGTAAGAAATTTTGTAAATTTATTTGTGTTTTCACTGACAATTTTATAAAACTTTTAAGTGAATTAAAAGCATTTTTTTTATTTAAAGCAAGAAAAATATAATAGAATAAACAAAGATTACATTTAAAATATTATTAAGAACACATAACAAAATATCAGAAATAACAATTAAAAAGCTTTAAATTACTTGCAATCTAATTTAAAGTTTTTTAATTGTTATTTCTGATATTTTGTTATCTAGTAACAATCTAGTAACAATATGTTGTAATTATAGTAAAAAAATAGGATACGAATTTAAGGTTGAATTGAAAAGGTCGAAAAGAATCATAGAAAGCTGTTTTTTTCTTGTTATATGGAAACTTTATGTCACGGTTATTTCCTGTTTGTATGAATAATAAAATAGAATAAAGCACAGATCTCCTGTCAAGTAATCTTCGTATTTACTTAGTAAAAAGAGATCGCTTTTCGGTTGTAGTGTGGAAAAAAAATCAACTAAATGGTAGAAAAATAACAGGATTGAAAAAAAATTCATTCTTTTTCTGTCACTCTCCTAACCTAGTTGATTTCCAAATGAGAAGGGAGAAAATATTGATATGATAAATATAAAAATATAAATAAATGATTAAATACACTCGTTCGCATTTATTGGTTTAGTGGACTGTATTTTATAGGATCTTATTAACTACAAACGAAGAGGAGAATTAACAACGATATTGCTAACTCTGGGATCTCATTTGGCATTAACTATACCTATCCCCTCAACTCCTCTATTGGAAGGACCCACTTCCTTAGATATTAAGGGGAATAGCCAAAGGTTGGGTCCACACAAAAGTAATGTGTGTTTTCTGAGGGACCCTATGATAAATAATCAATTTAAATTTAAACTTTAACCTTCCTACCCTCTACTTTCAAGATAAACCACCTAAAAAGAATAAAGCATCTGTATTGCAGATATATTTAAGAATGGCTTATCTGGAAATTAAATAAAGCGACAGACCTTCAGCACTGAAGGAAGTCAGAGAGTTAAAAAAAGAATAAATACTCATGTTCTTTTTATTATATTTGACAGAAAGAGAAAGTCTGTAATTAACCATAAAAAAAATAATCAAATGTTGTTGAAGTTACTTTAATATGAAATATGTACGCAGAAATATATTTAAATAAACACAAAAAAATATACATAATATAACAAATAATTTAATAAATGAATATGTATAAAATAAATATAAAATAATATTTGAAAAATGGTAGTTAAAGCGTCAAAATATATACAACTAAACAATATTGTAGAATTATTTTAACCTAAGTAATAATAAATAAATTATTTGTCAAAGAGTCAAATTTCATTCACTTAAGATTCTTAAATTTATTCAAAAAAAAAATTTATTTACATCCCAAATCCACTAAATCTGATGTGGATTTTTTAAATAAGTTGATTTATTTTTTTACCAACGATTTTCAATAAATAAATACTATTAACAATATAAAATAAATAAATGTAACCTATTTATTTACAGGTTTTTATGTTTCTAAAAAACAAAAAATGAAAAACTACTAACAGTGTAGCATAATGTTGTATACAAAACTGTGTTTGACAATTTTAAATACCAGAGAAGGTAGTTTATGTTTCACCGAAAGATAGGATAGAAAAAGATATAAAGGACTTGAAAACACCAGAAATCCTAACTATGTCGTTCTACCCCAAATCTGAAATAAAAATAAAGTAAAAAAAAACTCAAGATGTAGATTTAGTTTGATTTTTTTAGACGTGAGAAATTTCAAAGTTTAAGACAAAACTCAATAAATTGAAATTTCGCCTCAGGAACAAGCTAAATGTGAGAAATACTAAGTTGATTTTCTAATGAAGAAATCTTTAAAGTAAAAGTTAAAATTTAACAATTTTTACTTTTCCTAAAGCTTGAAAATCTTCTAAAGAATAATCAACCTCAGAATTAAATTTCGGAAAAAGAATCTGACAATTCTCTTCTTATACTTACGATGAATGGGGATTGTCAGATAAGCCTAGCTAAATAAAATTACCCATTGAGAACAAAGTGATTTAATATTTCCGTTGAATTATTCTACAAAAAAAAGCAATAATTCAACCCTCAGCTTAATGCTTCCTCCAATTAAAATTGGAGTTCTATACCTAATGGGATTGCGAAGGTTTAAAACAACCTCACAAAATATTAAAGGAAATATTAGTTTAGAATTCAATTTTAAATAATTTATTATATTTAAAGAAACTCAAAACAACGCATTAATATTAAACGAGGGAGGGATCTAGAGTTTCTTAACTTATCATAGCCTAAAACTCTAACAACCTTTTAGAACGAAGAGTTTGCAAGAGTAC
>SEYY01014525.1:0-2500 GCA_009176605.1 Armadillidium nasatum | reverse complement strand
CTGTTAAGGATAGATTCGAAAACTTTAGAAAGAACGGAGGTTAAAGAAATAGGACGATAGTTAGAGGGCTGAGAGGGAGTCCCCCTTCTTCGGCACAGGCTGAATGAGCAAGAAGGGAAGGTTGAAGTAGAAAGACATAGACGAAATAGTTTACCAAGGCAGGGTGCAAGCTCGGAAGCACAAGTTTTGAGAACCACAGGAGGGAATACCATCAGGACCGTACGCCTTCTTAGTGTTAAGCTCAGAGAGAGCAGAAGTGACGTCTTTAGAAGAAATTACAATTTTAGGCATAAATGAGTTGGAGGGGGTTGAAGGAGTAGGAACAGCTCCGGAATCGTCTAAGGTTGAATTTAAGGCAAAAGTTTGAGCAAAGAGTTCAGCTTTAGAGGAAGGCAAAACGGCAGTTGAACCGTCAGAAGATACTAGAGGAGGGAAAGAGGAAGAAGCAAAGTTAGAGTTGACATTTTTTTGCAAAATGCCAGAAAGGGAGAGAGGAAGAGGAGCCAGAAAGATTATTGCATTTGCGACGGAGAAAAGAGTTTTTAGTATCTCGAAGAATAGATTTTGCACGATTCCGGGATGAAATATAAGTTGCATGAGATTCTGGAGTTTAAAGACGACGGTAGTCCCTGAAGGCAGCATCCCTGCGGCGGATAGCACGAGAACAAGCAGAGTTAAACCAAGGTTTATTAGGTTTAGTGAAGGGAAAGAATATGGAATGTACGCCTCCATGCCAGAGAGAATCACCTCAGTTATGCGCTCTGCACACTCAGAGGGACCCCTCCCACGGAAACAGTAATCATTCCATGGAAAATCAGAAAAGTACGACCGCAAGTCAGGCCAGTTAGTGGCACCGAAATGCCAGAAACGTCTCCTCGCCGAGTGCGGGGGCCGTTCTTGCGGAAGACTTGAAGAGACAGGACAAGATACGGAGATAAGAAGATGATCGGATGAACCCAGAGGAGGAAAGAGTTTAACAGTATAAGGAGAAGGATTAGAAGTTAGAAAAAGGTCTAGAATGTTGGGTTCATCACCAAGACGGTCAGGGATACGGGTAGGGAGTTGCACCAACTGCTCAAGGTTGTTCTGGATAGAAAATTGGAAGGCGAGTTCACCAGCTGGATCTTGAGAACTAGATGAAAGCCATTTGCGGTGGTGAACATTGAAATCACCTAAAATGATGATTTCGGAGAAAAGGAGAAGAAGAAAGAATGTGTTCTATTTTGGAGTTAAGATAGTCGAAGAATTTTGGATAGTCTGTAGAGTTAGGAGATAAGTAGACAGAACAAATAAATTTAGTTGTAGAGTTGAAAGAAAGTTTAGAGCCATAAAGGTAGAGAATTCAGAAGACTCCAAATTAGAGACACGAGAACAAACAACATCGTTGCGCACATATGCGCAACATCCGCCTTTGGCTGAAAATTGAGGATAGAGACAGTAGGAGGAAACAGAGTAGGGTTTGCTGTCAGAGCACTTAGACACCTGAGTTTCAGTTAAGAACAGAGATGAGGTCTAGAAGAAGAGAGGTGGTGTTCGACAAAGTGGAGATTAGAAAAAAGACTGCGAATGTTGCAGAAATTAATGAAAAACGAAGACCGTGCACCAGGGCAAGCCGGCATAGAGGTCTTGGTGGCGCCAACCCCATCACCGGAGGCCACCAACTCCCAAGTGGTGATGGGGAAGGAGTAGATGAGGGGCTATATTTGGAATCCGCCCCTCTTGGATTCTCCGAGGCAGATTTAAGTTTTGCCATTTTGATTAATTTAATAGGTAATGTAAGTATAAGCGTTTGTAAATATTGTAGGACACATGTGAAGAAGGAGGAAGGTTGGAGCATAGGCACTCCAATGTGAGTAAAGGGTACACTAGAGACCCTCTGAGAATATGAAACGCGAAAAGGAACGAACCAAAGGGCAACGGAGTGAAAGGAATGGTCTAGCAAATCCTATCACTCCGTGGGTTATGCCCAATTGGGGGTGCTTGCATCGCTTCTGACGGCGCTACGTATTATATATATATATATATATATATATATATATATATATATATATATATATATATATATATATATATATATATATATATATATATATATATATATATATATATATATATATATATATATATATATATATATATATATATATATATATATATATATATATATATATATATATATATATATATATATATATATATATATATATATATATATATATATATATATATATATATATATATATTATATATATATATATATATATATATATATATTATATATATATATATATATATATATATATATATATATATATATATATATATATATATATATATATATATATATATATATATATATATATATATATATATATATATATATATATATATATATATATATATATATATATATATATATATATATATATATATATATATATATATATATATATATATATATATATATATATATATATATATATATATATATATATATATA
>SEYY01014524.1:0-12679 GCA_009176605.1 Armadillidium nasatum | reverse complement strand
TATTTTTTTTTATTTATATAAATATCATAAAAGATATAGGGTATATGCAACTATATTATATCCAAATTTCAATCCTCTACCACAAATAGGAAAACAATTATGTGCAAATCTGTAATGCATACCCAGGAGGTGAACTTTTTTGGCGCACATTGTAATTTCCATAAATAATGTATTATACTAGGTACAATTCTGTAATTTTGATGGAAGGTGAAGAATATGTATACATGTGATATTTTCAAATTTGAAAGCTGTAACCCAAATAGAAAAAAATTTATAAAGTTTACAAAACTTCAAATGAGGTTTTCTCAAAATAAATTTTTTGGAAAATTTCCACTTTTGAGGAGCTATATCTCGAAAGGAACAATTAGCGTTGAATAAAGTACTAAATAAAAATTGTAGCTTTGTACCATCTCTAAGCAATATTCAAAAATGGAAAACATTAGAAACGTAGATTTTTATTATTATTATTTATGTCCCAAAATTTGCCTTTTTTTCATGATTTTTATCACATTTGGGCATAAAAGGGCATGCATCGTTTTTCCTAAAGCAGATATCAAAAATCGTTTTAAATTCAGGTTTTAGATAATAGAACTGTGAATATACAGTTCAAATTTCAGGTTATTTGAACCAGTGGTTTTTTTCCCATTATTCAATTTTTTTTTTTTTTTTATTGCTGGATATGGGTCAAACCATTTATTGTACAGAAAATGATCTCAGTAAAAGTTGATCAGGAGGTTGAAATGAATATACCCTGAAAATTTCATAAATATAAGTTCAAAATTAAAAATTTTTTTTTGAGAATGATTCCTTCCCTTAATCGAAAGATATATATCATCATCACTCATGGATAGGGGGTACGGGAGTAGAGCCCCCATTGGACAAATGCTCGTGTGCCATTCATTTACTAAAATAATATATTAAAAATTAAAAATTACAAAATATATTAATAATTATTATAATAATAAAATTTAAAAAAATAGGTTTACATATCGATTGTATCGATATAAAAAAAAATACGATGTTGGTCAAACATAAAAATTTTTTTTTCACATATATCCAAAACGTCAACACTTTGAAGTTGAAAGAACGTATATATATATATATATATATATATATATATATATATATCGTATATATATCGACACATTTTATTCAAAAGTGTCGGCCCTTTGACCTGTCGACGATTTTGGTATAGAACCTGCAGAGTTTGTTTATATTCGAGAAGAATGATATTGATCAAAGTTAAATAAAAAAATATTTATCGTTATAAATTTTCAGTATTTTTAAAAAAAAAAAAGTAAATTAACAGAAATTCAATAAAATTATTTTTTGTGAAATAACATCTTTCGGCCCAACGTACTTTCGGCAGTAAAATGGAAAATTATATATATATATATATTTTTTTTTTTTTTTACAGAACGCCACCACCCACGGGCAGAGCCCTTTTCAAGGAGGGGGCACACACACATGCACAAAGCTCATTCAAACACACACACCTAACGCACAGCCCTCAGGTGGGCGCAGACGGAAGCCTTGAAGAGTGGAAGATTAAATACAGGAGGAAAAATAGATGGTGGTTGAGAGTTCCACAGAATAGAGGTGGCTGGAAAGAAGGAGGTACCACAACAGGCTAGCCTGGGATTTCCTACGTCCACACAAAATTGGTGCGAAAGCAGGGCACCCCTTGTGCAACGAGGACGACGCAACGGTGGAGGAATGCGAGAGGCCAATTCCCTCGAGCACCTGCCATTGTAGTACCTGTAGAAAAAGAGATAGCGCGCCAACAAGCTTCTAAAAGGTTAGGTGTTCTGGGTCGCCTTCAGAATGTGTTCATTCCACCACAGGTACTTACCCTTTATAGGGGTGTTGTTCGCCTCTGTATTGAGTACGTCTCACACAAAAGTGATGGTTCCACTCGTGAAGCTCTCCTTGAAAAGGTGGAGTCTAGGGCTTTTCGACTTTTCAACTCTTCTGCTCTCACTAATTCTCTCCTGTCTCTTTCTGCCCGTCGAATTGTTACATCAGTCTCACTATGCTATCGCTATTACAATGATTACTGCTCTTCTGTACTCTCTCGTCGCATATTTCCTCCATTGAGAAGAGCTCGTGCGACACTCTTTTCTCTACAGTTTAATCCTTTCTGTCTACCTCTCTGACACCAGACTTAACCCATTTGCCCAATCTGGCATGTACTTTACTGGTAAAGTCTGCAAAACACTCGTTTCATCTATTTTCCCAACTTCCTATAACTTACAGACCTTCAAACGCCGTGCATCAGGACATGTAGGGTTTAATTTGACCAGGTTTCCGATTTTCTCCCAAACTCTGGTGAAAATTTTAGTACGCCTCTGGCCTTTGCCCACCAGATGTGATATATATATATATATATATATATATATATATATATATATATATATATATATATATATATATATATATATATATATATATATATATATATATATATATATATATATATATATATATAGCCATAGGAAATAAAACAAAAGTTAAAACTAAAAGCAAGACTTTCGAAAGGTCAACTTCCTTTCCTCATTTAGGCTTATGCTTCTTTCTAAGAGCAAACCTGAATGTGGAAAGGCAGTTGACCTTCCGAAAGTCTTGCTTTAATTTTAACTTCTGCTTTATTTCCTGTGGGGGTTATAAATTTATGTAACAGCAGTACATGTATAAAATGTTTGTATATATATATATATATATATATATATATATATATATATATATATATATATATATATATATATATATATATATATATATATATATATATATATATATATATATATATATGTACTGAAAGAAAGAAGTGGGACATTAGGGCTTAAAAAACAAACTTTGATCTGTTTTTATTCACTTTTGGTCTCATTAGAGATTAAAATAATTTTCGGATTATATTTGAATTGAAAGGATTAAATATAAAAGTATATTTATTATAAAAGTTTGTTTTTAAAGGAATTAAAAAATCCTTGAATATATTGTCTTTAAATTAATTTAAATTTGAACCTATAAAAATCAGATTCAACTTTATTTATCTTTCTCTTGTATTATATATATATATATATATATATATATATATATATATATATATATATATATATATATATATATATATATATATATATATATATATATATATATATATATATATATAATAGGCATTAGTACAACTTGTTTACTTAGGGAATAATAAGAAATTTGTAATTTATTGAACGTTTTATAGTTTAAACTTTTGGCAGTTCATGTTATTAATTAAAAAAAAAAATTAAAAGTATTCTAAAGTCTGCTAAACTTAAATCTTTAAATAGCTAACCTGAAGAAATATAAACTTTATTTTATAACTCTGTTCACTAAATTGAACCGATCTGTAATCTAAAAGTGATAAAAAAAATCCTGTTGGAAAAAGTCATACTTCCTTCAAACAAGAAGAAACAAAATTGATATTGTGCAGCATTCATAGCCAATTATGTTTCTTTGTCCACGAAATGCAAACATTATAAAATTTTGACTAAATTAGTTTCACAGAGGTCGATAGAAATGGAGAAGACTCAAAAAACTCGAATGAAGAACAACTTTCAAATGAATAGATAATATGAGAGAGTTGACACTCTAAACCAATGTTTCTCAACCATTTTTGTAGGAGCGCCTACTTGAATCCCCAATTTATTTTCACTCCCAACTGCCCATAAAAAAAATTTGAAATTTGAATACCAATGTAAACCACTATAAAGTACAAATAAATTTTTGAAATCTAATATCAAAATCACAGTAATTCTATTTGTTTATGAACAACTATCTTTCTACCTCAGCTATGTTTGTGAAATCTTCTTTTACCTTACCTTATGTAAAAAGATTTAATGTTGCCTATGAATGACACAGTGCACTGTAAGAACATTGGGTACAGCTTTCTTTAAAAATGCGAGAAACCCTCTTAACACCTGTTTTGCTGGTGCGCCTTCAGTCGCACAAGCAATAATATTTCTCATTGGAGTTTCTTTCTTTTTGAAATACTTCTCTACAGTAGAAAACACTGATTCGCCATTGGCGTCTGTTTCAAGCTCCTCTGCAAAAATAACTTGAACAACTTTCGAATCCTTAATAAAACAGACATAACTAAAAGTAATGATTCATTGCCAGGCAGAGTTGACTCGTCTAACTCTAAACCAAATTGTTAAGTTTTTAGTGTTACATAAGTTTTTTCTAATGTTGTCGGCCATCTCATCAATCCACCTCCGAACATAATTACTAAGCGGAATTGCTTTAATATTTTGGCTTGGTGAAGGATGATGTACCACAGTGAGAAGTACTTCCTCTATAGCTGGCAAAGCTAGCTTTTCAGGAGGTTTCCCTGATTTGTCAATCATTTGAGATATTATAAGAGCAGATTAAACAATCATCAATATTCGATGTAGCACTAGTAAGTATTGTTTGAATGGACTTTCTATTAAGATATTTAACTCGAATTGCTTTAAAATAAGGCAAGCTCTCTTTTACTTTATCAAAGTGTATTTTTCTAAGATGGTCTGAAAGCCTAGATGGTTTCATAGCTTAGTTTGTAAATACTTTTTCACAGAGAAGACATAATGGCTACTCAGAATTACTTGGCAATGGAACAAATCCAAACTTCAAATATTCAAATTCCACATTGTACTGCCTACAGACTTTCTTTTTTGATTCTGACATGACTATGAGCTCTATGAATTCAAAAAATAAACTGTTTTTAGACACTATAAACACTTTTCAACAAACAAAGATTGAAAACAAATGACAAGAATCAGTAGACCAAAAAAGGGAGCCAGATTTTTTTTAGGGATTTAATTAATAAATATATATATATATTAGTGATGGATCGGATGTCATATTTTCCAATTTGCGGATGCGGATGCGGATGTTGAATTTTGGAGAAGTGCGGATGCGGATGCGGATGCGGATGTTGAATTTTCGAAAGTGCGGATGCGGATGTTGAATTTTCGCAAGTGCGGATGCGGATGCGGATGAATTTTCGAAAGTGCGGATGCGGATTTAATTTTCGGATGCGGATGCGGATGCGGATGTTAATTTTGATGAGGATGCGGATGCGGATGTTAATTTTGATGAGGATGCGGATGCGGATGCGGATGTTATGATATATATATATATATATATATATATATATATATATATATATATATATATATATATATATATATATATATATATATATATATATATATTTCACTATCAACTTTCCCACTTTCGTGAGGTGGTGCCCGCCACAATTCCCTTACAAACATAACTATTCTTACCTTTCAACGCTTTCACCACCTCCCTCCATCACTGTTTCCACAAATCTTCTACCCTCGTCTAAACTCAAATTCCTTCCATCAAAATCCCTCTCACTCCATCCATCCATCTCCACTTCGGCCTTCCCCTCCCCCTACCCTTCCCCTATCTACATCGGATCTACGTACCTTGTCAACCATTCTGTTCTCTTTCATTCTTCACATATGTCCAAACCATTTTAGCACATCCTCCTCCTCTCTATCAATTACACCCTTCTTCCATTTACACATCTCCCTTATTCTTTCATTTCTAATCCTATCAATCCTTCTCAATTTATATATCGCTCTCAAATCTTTCATCTCAAAGACATTGAAACTTTTTCTCGACCGAGCACTTATCGTCTATGTTTCACACACATACAATACAGAAGGTGAACACATACATTCAAACATTCTTATCTTTATTTCTTTCGAAATTTTTCCTTTTTATTCCATACTTTTCTTAGGCCCCCAATACTTTCATTCCTTCTACCACTCTGTTCTTTATTCCTTTTTCCGTCCCACCCTTACCATCCACCCAACATTACTAGATATTTGAATTCATTCACCTCCTCAAATTTCCATTCTCACACTTCTACAAACCAGTTCCTCAATCCACATTTCCTCATCCCCACCTCCAATCCTCATAACTTTATTCTTCGCTGGATTGAATTTCAATCTCGTGTTTGCACATTTCCCTTCAAACTCTCTCACAAGTATTCTCATCTTTTCTCCAGATTCTGCCACCAACACATGCCGCATCATCTGCAAAAAGTAAAACATTCACTTCACATTCACCCTCCATATTTCTCATCGTAATACTCTTCCCTTCTCTCTCCATTTTTCTAAGTAAACCATTCATCAATAGATTAAATAACATGGAGATATTACAAACCCCTGTCTCAATCCCACTACTATGCTAAACCAATCCGATATATATATATATATATATATATATATATATATATATATATATATATATATATATATATATATATATATATATATATATATATATATATATATATATATATATATATATATATATATATATATATATATATATATATATATATATATATATATTAGTGATGGATCGGATGTCATATTTTCTAATTTGCGGATGCGGATGCGGATGCGGATGTCGAATTTTGGAGAAGTGCGGATGCGGATGCGGATGCGGATGTTGAATTTTTGAAAGTGCGGATGCGGATGCGGATGCGGATGCGGATGCGGATGCGGATGCGGATGCGGATGTTGAATTTTAGAAAATGCGGATGCGGATGTTGATTTTTGTGCGGATGTTCCGCATCCGCGCATGCGGATGCGGATGCGGATGCCATCACTAATATATATATATATATATATATATATATATATATATATATATATATATATATATATATATATATATATATATATATATATATATATATATATATATATATATATATATATATATATATATATATATATTATTTAATAATTAATGCTCTATTGAAAAACATTAATTTTTCTAATTAGTCACATCTGGAAGCTTTGCAAAAAGAATAATGTCGATGTTTACTTCATAATAATTGCAAAGCAATCAAAGGTTCGTATCCTTCCATTATTTTTTAACTACTTTACCATTCAAAAAATTTTTTTCAAATACCCCCCAAGCAACCTCTCTTTCAAATACCCCCCAAGCAACCTCTCTTTCAAATAACCCCCAAGCAACCTCTCTTTCAAATAACCCCCAAGCAACCTCTCTTTCAAATAACCCCAAGCAACCTCTCTTTCAAATACCCCCAAGCAACCTCTCTTTCAAATAACCCCCAAGCAACCTCTCTTTCAAATAACCCCAAGCAACCTCTCTTCAAATCAAATCAAAACCCCAAGCAACCTCTCTTTCAAATAAACCCCAAGCAACCTCTCTTTCAAATAAACCCCAAGCAACCTCTCTTTCAAATAAACCCCAAGCAACCTCTCTTTCAAATAAACCCCAAGCAACCTCTCTTTCAAATAAACCCCCAAGCAACCTCTCTTTCAAATAAACCCCAAGCAACCTCTCTTTCAAATAACCCCAAGCAACCTCTCTTTCAAATAACCCCCAAGCAACCTCTCTTTCAAATAACCCCAAGCAACCTCTCTTTCAAATAAACCCCAAGCAACCTCTCTTTCAAATAACCCCAAGCAACCTCTCTTTCAAATAAACCCCAAGCAACCTCTCTTTCAAATAAACCCCAAGCAACCTCTCTTTCAAATAAACCCCAAGCAACCTCTCTTTCAAATAAACCCCAAGCAACCTCTCTTTCAAATAAACCCCAAGCAACCTCTCTTTCAAATAAACCCCAAGCAACCTCTCTTTCAAATAAACCCCAAGCAACCTCTCTTTCAAATAAACCCCAAGCAACCTCTCTTTCAAATAAACCCCAAGCAACCTCTCTTTCAAATAACCCCCAAGCAACCTCTCTTTCAAATAACCCCCAAGCAACCTATCTTTCAAATAACCCCCAAGCAACCTCTCTTTCAAATAACCCCCAAGCAACCTCTCTTTCAAATAACCCCCAAGCAACCTCTCTTTCAAATAACCCCCAAGCAACCTCTCTTTCAAATAACCCCCAAGCAACCTCTCTTTCAAATAACCCCCAAGCAACCTCTCTTTCAAATAAACCCCCAAGCAACCTCTCTTTCAAATAACCCCAAGCAACCTCTCTTTCAAATAACCCCCAAGCAACCTCTCTTTCAAATAACCCCAAGCAACCTCTCTTTCAAATAACCCCCAAGCAACCTCTCTTTCAAATAACCCCAAGCAACCTCTCTTTCAAATAAACCCCAAGCAACCTCTCTTTCAAATAAACCCCAAGCAACCTCTCTTTCAAATAACCCCAAGCAACCTCTCTTTCAAATAACCCCAAGCAACCTCTCTTTCAAATAAACCCCAAGCAACCTCTCTTTCAAATAAACCCCAAGCAACCTCTCTTTCAAATAAACCCCAAGCAACCTCTCTTTCAAATAACCCCCAAGCAACCTCTCTTTCAAATAAACCCCCAAGCAACCTCTCTTTCAAATAACCCCAAGCAACCTCTCTTTCAAATAACCCCAAGCAACCTCTCTTTCAAATAACCCCCAAGCAACCTCTCTTTCAAATAACCCCCAAGCAACCTCTCTTTCAAATAACCCCCAAGCAACCTCTCTTTCAAATAACCCCCAAGCAACCTCTCTTTCAAATACCCCCCAAGCAACCTCTCTTTCAAATAACCCCCAAGCAACCTCTCTTTCAAATACCCCCAAGAAACCTCTCTTTCAAATAACCCCCAAGCAACCTCTCTTTCAAATAAACCCCAAGCAACCTCTCTTTCAAATAACCCCCAAGCAACCTCTCTTCAAATCAAATAACCCCCAAGCAACCTCTCTTTCAAATAACCCCCAAGCAACCTCTCTTTCAAATAACCCCCAAGCAACCTATCTTTCAAATAACCCCCAAGCAACCTCTCTTTCAAATAACCCCAAGCAACCTCTCTTTCAAATACCCCCAAAACCCCCAAGCAACCTCTCTTTCAAATAACCCCAACAACCCCAAGAACCCCCAAGCCTCTCTTTCAAAACCCCAAGCAACCTCTCTTTCAAATACCCCCCAAGCAACTCTCTTTCAAATAACCCCCAAGCAACCTCTCTTTCAAATAACCCCCAAGCAACCTCTCTTTCAAATACCCCCAAGAAATCTCTCTTTCAAATACCTCCATGCAATCTCTCTTTCAAATACCCTCAAGAAACCTCTCTTTCAAATAACCCCAAGCAACCTCTCTTTCAAATAACCCCCAAGCAACCTCTCTTTCAAATAAACCCCAAGCAACCTCTCTTTCAAATAAACCCCAAGCAACCTCTCTTTCAAATAAACCCCAAGCAACCTCTCTTTCAAATAAACCCCAAGCAACCTCTCTTTCAAATACCCCCAAGCAACCTCTCTTTCAAATAACCCCCAAGCAACCTCTCTTTCAAATAACCCCCAAGCAACCTCTCTTTCAAATAAACCCCAAGCAACCTCTCTTTCAAATAACCCCAAGCAACCTCTCTTTCAAATAACCCCCAAGCAACCTCTCTTTCAAATAACCCCAAGCAACCTCTCTTTCAAATAAACCCCAAGCAACCTCTCTTTCAAATAACCCCCAAGCAACCTCTCTTTCAAATAACCCCCAAGCAACTCTCTTTCAAATAACCCCCAAGCAACCTCTCTTTCAAATACCCCAAGCAACCTCTCTTTCAAATACCCCCAAGAAACCTCTCTTTCAAATACCCCCAAGCAACCTCTCTTTCAAATAACCCCCAAGCAACCTCTCTTTCAAATACCCCCAAGCAACCTCTCTTTCAAATAACCCCCAAGCAACCTCTCTTTCAAATACCCCCAAGAAACCTCTCTTTCAAATACCCCCAAGAAACCTCTCTTTCAAATATCCCCAAGCAACCTCTCTTTCAAATACCCCCAAGCAACCTCTCTTTCAAATAACCCCCAAGCAACCTCTCTTTCAAATACCCCCAAAAACCTCTCTTTCAAATACCCCCAAAAACCTCTCTTTCAAATAACCCCCAAAAACCTCTCTTTCAAATACCCCCAAGAAACCTCTCTTTCAAATACCCCCAAGAAACCTCTCTTTCAAATACCCCAAAAACCTCTCTTTCAAATACCCCCAAGAAACCTCTCTTTCAAATACCCCAAGAAACCTCTCTTTCAAATACCCCCAAGCAACCTCTCTTTCAAATACCCCCAAGAAAACCTCTCTTTCAAATACCCCCAAGCAACCTCTCTTTCAAATAACCCCAAGCAACCTCTCTTTCAAATAACCCCCAAGCAACCTCTCTTTCAAATAACCCCCAAGCAACCTCTCTTTCAAATAACCCCCAAGCAACCTCTCTTTCAAATAACCCCCAAGCAACCTCTCTTTCAAATAAACCCCAAGCAACCTCTCTTTCAAATAAACCCCAAGCAACCTCTCTTTCAAATAAACCCCAAGCAACCTCTCTTTCAAATAAACCCCAAGCAACCTCTCTTTCAAATAACCCCCAAGCAACCTCTCTTTCAAATAACCCCCAAGCAACCTCTCTTTCAAATAACCCCCAAGCAACCTCTCTTTCAAATAACCCCCAAGCAACCTCTCTTTCAAATAACCCCAAGCAACCTCTCTTTCAAATAAACCCCAAGCAACCTCTCTTTCAAATAAACCCCAAGCAACCTCTCTTTCAAATAAACCCCAAGCAACCTCTCTTTCAAATAAACCCCAAGCAACCTCTCTTTCAAATAACCCCCAAGCAACCTCTCTTTCAAATAACCCCAAGCAACCTCTCTTTCAAATAACCCCCAAGCAACCTCTCTTTCAAATAACCCCAAGCAACCTCTCTTTCAAATAACCCCCAAGCAACCTCTCTTTCAAATAACCCCCAAGCAACCTCTCTTTCAAATAACCCCCAAGCAACCTCTCTTTCAAATAACCCCAAGCAACCTCTCTTTCAAATAAACCCCAAGCAACCTCTCTTTCAAATAACCCCCAAGCAACCTCTCTTTCAAATAACCCCAAGCAACCTCTCTTTCAAATAAACCCCAAGCAACCTCTCTTTCAAATAAACCCCCAAGCAACCTCTCTTTCAAATAAACCCCAAGCAACCTCTCTTTCAAATAACCCCCAAGCAACCTCTCTTTCAAATACCCCCCAAGCAACCTCTCTTTCAAATAACCCCCAAGCAACCTCTCTTTCAAATAACCCCAAGCAACCTCTCTTTCAAATAACCCCCAAGCAACCTCTCTTTCAAATAACCCCCAAGCAACCTCTCTTTCAAATAACCCCCAAGCAACCTCTCTTTCAAATACCCCCCAAGCAACCTCTCTTTCAAATAACCCCCAAGCAACCTCTCTTTCAAATACCCCCAAGCAACCTCTCTTTCAAATAACCCCCAAGCAACCTCTCTTTCAAATACCCCCAAGCAACCTCTCTTTCAAATAACCCCCAAGCAACCTCTCTTTCAAATAACCCCCAAGCAACCTCTCTTTCAAATAACCCCCAAGCAACCTCTCTTTCAAATAACCCCCAAGCAACCTCTCTTTCAAATAACCCCAAGCAACCTCTCTTTCAAATAACCCCCAAGCAACCTCTCTTTCAAATAAACCCCAAGCAACCTCTCTTTCAAATAACCCCCAAGCAACCTCTCTTTCAAATAACCCCCAAGCAACCTCTCTTTCAAATAAACCCCAAGCAACCTCTCTTTCAAATAACCCCCAAGCAACCTCTCTTTCAAATAACCCCCAAGCAACCTCTCTTTCAAATAACCCCCAAGCAACCTCTTTCAAATACCCCCCAAGCAACCTCTCTTTCAAATAACCCCCAAGCAACCTCTCTTTCAAATAACCCCCAAGCAACCTCTCTTTCAAATAAACCCCAAGCAACCTCTCTTTCAAATAAACCCCAAGCAACCTCTCTTTCAAATAAACCCCAAGCAACCTCTCTTTCAAATAAACCCCAAGCAACCTCTCTTTCAAATAAACCCCAAGCAACCTCTCTTTCAAATAACCCCCAAGCAACCTCTCTTTCAAATAACCCCAAGCAACCTCTCTTTCAAATAAACCCCAAGCAACCTCTCTTTCAAATAAACCCCAAGCAACCTCTCTTTCAAATAAACCCCAAGCAACCTCTCTTTCAAATAAACCCCAAGCAACCTCTCTTTCAAATAAACCCCCAAGCAACCTCTCTTTCAAATAAACCCCCAAGCAACCTCTCTTTCAAATAACCCCCAAGCAACCTCTCTTTCAAATAACCCCCAAGCAACCTCTCTTTCAAATAAACCCCCAAGCAACCTCTCTTTCAAATAACCCCAAGCAACCTCTCTTTCAAATAAACCCCAAGCAACCTCTCTTTCAAATAAACCCCAAGCAACCTCTCTTTCAAATAACCCCCAAGCAACCTCTCTTTCAAATAACCCCCAAGCAACCTCTCTTTCAAATAACCCCAAGCAACCTCTCTTTCAAATAACCCCCAAGCAACCTCTCTTTCAAATAACCCCCAAGCAACCTCTCTTTCAAATAAACCCCAAGCAACCTCTCTTTCAAATAAACCCCAAGCAACCTCTCTTTCAAATAAACCCCAAGCAACCTCTCTTTCAAATAAACCCCAAGCAACCTCTCTTTCAAATAAACCCCAAGCAACCTCTCTTTCAAATAAACCCCAAGCAACCTCTCTTCAAATCAAACCTCTCTTTAAACCCCAAGCAACCTCTCTTTCAAATAAACCCCAAGCAACCTCTCTTTCAAATAACCCCAAGCAACCTCTCTTTCAAATAACCCCAAGCAACCTCTCTTTCAAATAACCCCCAAGCAACCTCTCTTTCAAATA
>SEYY01014522.1:12500-19294 GCA_009176605.1 Armadillidium nasatum | reverse complement strand
TGAAGCGACTTTCTTACTCTTAACATACCTTTTCTCTATTGGAAATTTTGCTGTGACATTTTTGCAACTTGTCCCAACGATTCGTTAAGACAATTTTTGAAGTGTACCATCGTATGCGGTCTACATTTATGCTTAATCTGTATAAATGCATAGCATACGGATATATGTGTACTGGGAATACCTACCTCGTATCCTCTGACCCTTGAGTGGTGGAAAATTATTAAAGTAGCCATGGCATACGTAGACTATGATCAGATTTGTAGACAGAATTTCTTTTCTTAAATTGTAGGAAACATGGCATCTCAGCTGGCCTTTCCCTATTCGAGGATGGGATATTTTTAGCTTTCTTTCTAGCATTCGTATGAAGAATCGAAACAGCGACGTCAAGTATGAGACTAACTCTTCCTTTATGGCACGATAAATGCATACATGTACTTTTTTTTTTTTTTTTTTTTTTTTTAGTTTTAAGTATATGTTGGATTTAATAAATCACGATTTTTCTGCGATAAACTAGGAATTTTCATCCAAAAACATTTTTCTCCGATAAATAATAATTTTTCTGCAATAAACTATGATTTTCAGTGATAAACTAGTAATTTCAGTGATAAACTAGAATATTCAGCGATAAACTAGAAATTTTAGAGACAAACTATGATGTTTCAACGTAAACTAGAAATTTTCTTTCAAAAACTTATTTTTCTACTATAAACAATAATTTTTCTTTAATAAACATGATTTTTCAGCGATAAACTAGTATTTCAGCGATAAACTAAAATATTCAGTGATAAACTATGATTTTTCAGTACGATAAACAATAATTTTTCTGTAATAAACATGATTTTTCAACGATAAACCATATTTCAACGATAAACTAGAAATTTTCTTCAAAAACTTATTTTTCTACGATAAACAATAATTTTTCTGCAATAATCTATGATTTTTCTATGATAAACAATAATATTTCTGTCATAGTAGAAACCCTATTATTATCCAGAAACACGCAGAAAGCTTTTGTCAATAACGCTTTGTCCTTTTGTCTTCAATTTTAACCCAAAAAATAGACTGTAAAGTAAGCCTGAAGAAATAAAGTGAATGAAATACACAACGTGAATTCAAGATGCTCGATCTGATCCTTTCTCTTCTTCACAAAAGGAGAAACAATGAATTGTATTCAACACATTTATAACAATTCAAAATTGCTCCTTTGAAAGTAATATGGTAAAACGGAAGCAGTTAATTAAAGAACAATGATATATATATATATATATAGTATATATATATATATATATATTATATTAATATATTATATATATAATATATATTTATAATATATATATATATCTACCTCACACGGGCAGAACCCTATTCATGGAAGGGGGTGTTCGATCAATATAAATATACATCCATATAAAAATACATCAATATAAATTATTATCACAATAACTATCACACATTACTATCGCTACCAACCTCATCACCATTATTATCACCATCATCACCATCATCATCACTATTATCACCATAACCACCATCATTATCATTATTATTCGCATTGCATGAATTTTCCTCATGCTTGCAAGTTGGCGAGAGCTCTAAGTTATATTTTTTTTATATTTTGTGAAGCCTTTGATGGGAGGTGAAACTGTTGCAAATGATGGATTTTCAGTGCTCCACAAATGCCGCTGGATGAATAAAGCCTACATCTCCTGAGAAAAGGTATTGAAATAACTTCTAGTTAGCCTTAATCTAATTAGAAAGGTTAAAGCCAATACTGAAGGTTTTCACACATCCATTTAATACAGAGTGGGCGTTTTAAACCTTATCTCGGTACGTCTTCCGCAAGAACTAAATTTTAAAAATTTCTATTTCAAAATGCAATTAAAATATAAATTCATTAGCTATATATAACGTATTTAAAATAATAACAATAATTCCAACAAAATAATAAAAATATAGTATAAATATTATTATTAAAATAACATAACTAAAAAAATATAATAGTAATATTGATATTAAAATAACAAATAAAAACCAAGACTAAAATCGAGATTTTGCAACACCAGTAATAAAAGGCTGGATTATTTGGGGAAAAAGGACTTCATTATTGAGTGAAAAGAACAATAAATGAAGCTTGATCATTTAAGGTTAGGGACTGAGTTTTTATATATAAAGACTTTAATATCCTACGATCTAGAAGTGAAGACTAATGTCGAAGGATAGAGAAATTGCAAGAGGAATAAATTAGTAAGTCTATATCTTTTCTAGATGTATCTGTTGCGCAAAATAATAATAAATTTAAAACATCTGTTTATAGAAAACTTATATACACCTCATTAAGTTTATTCTATCAAGCCTAACATCTAGAATCTATAGAGCATTTAAAAATTTATGCATTGTAAATATTTTTACATTAAAATTGCCTCATTCATTATCCATTATTAAAATATTATTTTCTTGTTGATGATAGTCCAAAACTATTTTAATTAAAGGAAAATATAAATGTTTAAAGTTGGAGCTGAAATGGAAATATGAAAATTGAAATATATTTAATGTGTCTGGAGCAGCTTCAAATATCAGATTCTGAATTCCTGCCTTTATCACATATCTATTCTGGAGCAGAAATTTTATTTATTCATTTATTTATTTTTATTAACATAAATTAAAAATATTCATTACATTATCTGTCTGCTTTGTGCAATTTTCCACAAATTTTTAACAAAAATTAACGAAAACAAATAATTATATTACAATGGTTTAAAAGTAAAATCAGAACTACTTTACGTCGCACTGGTTGCTATAGTTATACATGGGAATTCATGAGTCATCATACAGAATAAGAACTTAACATTTGGAGAAGTTTCACTTTCACAGAAATCTTCTTGAAACATAAGAAATCTTCTTGAAACATAAGAAATCACATTCACAGAAATCTTCTTGAAACATAAGAAATCTTCTTGAAACATAGGAGTTTAGGATTTCTCGATTCTTCTTCTCTTTTACTGACACTCTTTATATTTTAAAAATTTCGTTTACTTAGGGAACTTTCTCACCGAACGTAAAGCTTGACGTTGATTGTGTGCTGGCTTACAATCAACCCTAGTGTGTACACTTTATTAGTACTGGAGTTAATAGATTTCAGAATAGGTCGTTACTTAATGGTGTGCTACCGAACGTAAAGTTTGACGTTGATTGTGTGCTGGCTCACAATCAGCCTTAGTGTGTACACTTTATTATCACTGGCGTTAATAGATTTCAGAATAGTTTGTTACTTAGTGGTGTGCTACCGGTTCGTTGAGGCCACCGGATTTAAAGTAGTATAAAGTTAAATACAATTAATGCAATGTCTCAGCTGTGGACTTATTTGTGGAAGAAGCGCCCTTATACAATTACTATATGTGTAATCTTTCCTATAGCTAATACAAGGGCCACTTATTCTGAACTCTTAAATCTCTTAGTTGTTCCTTTAACGAAATGTCAAAAGACTAATATTTTTAAAATTTTGAGCTTCATCATTTATTTGTCAAGATTCTCTAACCCAAGACTTAACTCCCATGCTCTTTCTCATACATTCTACCGGTAAATTCTGGGACACATTCACCATTCAATTTTCCTTCCATTATTTCATTTTTAACTTTTTATTTGCCGTTTAAACTATGTATTTGCAATGTCGGCCTTTAATTCGGATTACCTTTCTGCCTTTTTCATTCTCTGATCGTTGTCGTGGTATTGTGACGATTATTGCTTTTTTTTTTGCACAAGATATGTATATATATAATATATATATATATATATATATATATATATATATATATATATATATATATATATATATATATATATATATATATATATATATATATATATATATATATATATATATATATATATATATATATATATATATATGAACACATTCAATGTGCAAATATTTGAAGAAATAATAAGCACAAAATTATGAAAAATACATTTTAATAAACAATTAAAAGTTAAAAAAAGAAATTTTTAGACTTATAAATTGACAAGAAATTATTATTTATAATAAATTGTCAAACTTGGTCACGATAATTTGAACATAAAAAAAAAAAAAAAAAAAAAAAAAAAATAAATAATGCTATTTATAAATTTTAAAATATAAAGTAAATTATTTTATTTACTTTTGTATTAGGGCAATTTTGTAATGGTAAATTTATATTTGTTAATGTTCTTTTGGTTTTTTATTGTATTATTTATTCATTGTTGAAAAGCTCTTTGCAAATGTTTTTATTGTTAAAAAATAAATACAATTTTATATTAATGTAAATTGAACTAAAATTTGCTATTTTATTTAATCCAAAATGTTGATTTTGTATATATATATATATATATATATATATATATATATATATATATATATATATATATTAATATATATATATATATATAATATATATATATATATTATATATATATATATATATATATATATATATATATAATATATATATATATATATATATATATATATATATATATATATATAATATATATATATATATATATATATATATATATATATATATATATATAATATATATATATATATATATATATATATATATATATATATATATATATATATATATAATATATAATATATATATATATATATATATATATATATATATATATATAATATATATATATATATATATATATATATATATATATATATATATATATATATATATATATATATATATATATATATATATATATATATTATATATATATATATATATATATATAATATATATAAGAAATTGATTGTTTTTCTGCAAAACGTATTTTTCTGATGAAGGCATTTCCTGCAATTAAAACTTTAAACATTTTCCTTTTTTTCATTTTTTTTTAAATCTTCAGACGTTTCGGATTATCTAAATCCATCATCAGTGATAAATCTAAAAAGAATTAAACTTATAATCAATGATTTAGCAATGTATTAAAAAAAAAAAAAAAAAAAAAAAAAAAAAAAAAAAAAAAAAAAAAAAAAAAAAAAAAAAAAAAAAAAAAAAAAAAAAAAAAAAAAAAAAAAAACGCACACAAGGAATAAGAAATAAAAATTAAAAATGACAAAAAATTTTGGAAAAAAATATATTAAAAATCTATAATAGCCAAACAAGAAACTCATAATTAAATCGGTCCCAAAAAAATGTAAAATTTGAACATTTAAAATTAAAATTAAATAAAATCAAATTAAATAAAATTAAATAAAATTAAGTAAAATTAAATATTAAGTAATGTTAGTGTTTGGTTGATTGTTCATCAAAATAGAGCGAGGAAAACAATAAGAACAAGAATTTAAAATCACCAAAAAAAAATTATTAAAAATTTAAAAATGAAATAACCACAAAAAAAAATCGACGAAAAAAATCGCTAAAAATTAAATTGAAAATTAGGAAAATAGTAAAAATCAAATTAAAATGAACCTACGAAATATGCATAATAATACGTATAATAGATGCGCACTCTGATCAAACCGTGGACAATCGGATAGAACTTGTACTGTCATTTAGGGATTGGTTTTGCCTCTTCATAAATAAGGACTCTAAAATTCTGCAGTTTTTAACTGAATTAAATAGTTTTACTATTGGAAAATTATCGTTTAAAAATAGGATCGTTTAATTGAAAAGCATAATCCCCAAATTATATTAGCCTCCGGGTTTGTCAATGATGACCGGTTCTGAAGGAGAGCCCCTTGTGTTCGTTCTGAGATCCGGACTGTAAATTGGAGGGAAGTTTCCCAAATGGAGCAATCTTTAAAGCCTGCAGCCTTCACACGTGTATTTCTAGACCAAATATTACTTCAATAACTTTGAGGTACGTTCTTTTGTATGAAAAAAACGAGCCTTTATTAGAAGGATTGAATAAAATAAATTTAAAATTCATGGGCAAATTAAATTTAATTAATAAAATGAGGTGAAAGAGCTAGACCGAATAAGTATTAAATCGTAAACAGAGACTTGCTACCCGAGCTCTATTTAGAGGAAGAGGTATGCAACCGAAGAGTTCGAAAGTTCAGTGTTTGTTGTAACAACGATGGTAAAAAGAAAATGATGCATCAATGTTATGGGCAAAGAAGGTTTCCATATAATCAGTGAGAGCAAGGGAGAAATAAAAAGACGGAAAACCCTAGACTAAAACGTCTAAAAAGACTTGTATAGGTTGAGCCCTTCCAGAAACTATGATTTTTTTTTACAAATTTACACATCACCACCGCTCACGGCAAAGCCCTATTCAAGGAGGGGTGCTAGAACAACAGAAGAGATAAAACAACCCACAAGCCCCACCTAACGCAAATTTCGCAGGTGAGCACAGTCGGGGACCTTAAAGGAATGGAGATTAAATTCAGCAGGAAACACCAGAAAATGGGAAATTAAAAAGTTAAAACTTGAACTTATCTTTAAAAGTGCCGATCATCCACGTAGTAAATATTTAGTAACTTAAATTAATATAAGACAATGATTGACAAGAGGTAGAAAAAAAAACACACAATACACATTTTCACTTAATTTAACACAAACACATAAGAAAAAAATAAATAAATAATAAATGAATGCTTCATAATTAGAATATCCAACCTATCAAAATGTTTATTTAGTGAGAAAACTAATGCAGAGAAAAAAAGATCAAGAGAAAAAGAATGACTAGTAAAATGAAGAAAGACTAATAAAATGAAGACTAGTAAAATGAAGAAAGATCAAGAGAAAAAGAAAGACTAGTAAAATGAGCAGAATAAAGATAAAAGTAATAAATTT
>SEYY01014522.1:0-5000 GCA_009176605.1 Armadillidium nasatum | reverse complement strand
CAATATCTCCTTTTGGAGATATTTTTTTATTTATCTTACCATATGACCTCATCCTTTCTCTGTTAAGCTCTTTAACTCCACCTTTAACAAGTATGCTCATTTTTTTGTGCTTCTGTTAAAATGTGTAAAATTCTTCGCTCTTTATTGTTTTCTTTATTTCCTTTTAATTTCACGTTCGAATGTCATCAACTTTAAAACGTTAATCTTTAATCTAGAACTGAATTTGATTTTCTTAAACTTTTCTAATTTCTATACAAGCCTTAGCCTTTTTCCTTCCAGATCTGGCATTCATAAAAAATATAAATAAATAATCAAAAAATTAAAATTAGTTTTAGTTTTCAAAAGACTTCCTTATGGGATACATAGATTATGTAATATATTACACATTTTATGTAATGCATAAAAGGATGTTTGAATTTAAATATACAAGCGCATGTTAACACACACAAGCACACACACACACACACACACACACACACACACACACACACACACACACACACACACACACAATTTTCTTCAAATATATATTTGAAGTCTCATTATCTTTTATGGAACAGATTAGTTGCCTCAAAGGAATATAAATTAAAATACAAAAATTATTATATTAAATTTTTGGCACAATGACTGCGTTTGTCCTAATTATTTACCCAGATATCGGAAAGGAAAAGAGTAATTTTGAAATTATGCATTCGATTATGTTGACCGTAGTATGAAGTTAAGTCTCTAACACTTAAATATATGAGAAATTAAACACAAATTTATGAATAGTATATTAAGAATTAAAGATAAAAAATTATTATTATACCAATAACAAAACTATTTGAATCTAAAACGTCTAATTAAACTTGTGCTCAACCTTTTTCACACGTTTTATATATATATATATATATTATATATATATATATATATATATATATATATATATATATATATATATATATTATATATATATATATTTTATAAATTTTTTAATTAAAAAATAAAAAAAAAACATTTTTTTTTTCTCTCGATACAATGATGGCAATAAATTAGGTGCTTTAACTTCGCCCTCCCCCTCCCCCACCAAAAAAAACAACCTCTCCTGAAGAGAAAGAAGTATATCTAATGTCGTAAATCAGCGATATAACCGCTTTATGTAAATGAAGGTAGATTGAGCTTCAAAAGCAGAGCTCTCTTCCCATAGTTTATTTGAGATATATTACTTATGGAAATGTGAGATACTCGCAAATTACTTTGGCTGCCTGTAATTGAAAGGAATTGATAGATATTATTTTGTTAGGTAATAGGGGGAAAAAGTTTTAAAAACCTTTCTTTATGGGATACATAGATTATGTAATATATTATACATTTTATGTAATACATAAAAGGATGTTTGAATTTAAATATACAAGCGCATGTTTACACACACACACACACACGCATATTATAATATATATATATATATAATATATGATTAATATATATATATATAATTATAATATATATATAATATATATAATATATTATATATATATATATATATTATATATTATATAATTATATATATATATATATATATATATTTTATTATAATAATATATATATATATATATAATATATATATTGTAAAGAAAACGTAACGCTGCCACCTTTGTTCGTTCTTTCTTTACTCTTAAGGTGGGACCACGTCATTTTGATTCTAGAATTTAATTTAGCAAAGGAAAATATAAAATAAATAGATGTTGTTAAAAAGTTTAATAAGGTAGCGTAAACTTTATGACCGAGAACTCTTTGGAGATGTTTCGTGAGTTCAACAACGTTAATTAAGAGGGATCTTGATAAATATTATTCACAGTTTAGTCTGGTCTCTATATCTGGACGACGTCGAAGAACATTGTTCTATTAATCTTTAAATTATATTGTTAGATGACTTATCATTGATGGATTATCTTTCTCCTAATGGACAAAAGATTTCTCTCGCCTAATGGCCAAGAGTTCCATCTCTTCTGTTCTTCATAATTCTATATAACATGTTCGTTTCTTCAGAGACCATATCTTGATTGATTCTTTCATGTCCCAATCGATCATAAATTCCGTCCATCATTAATTCTTAATTGTAAATCTTTGCTCCTTTTATAATTGTTGAGTTTAAGTTCTCTACATTTATTATAAATCAAAATAAACTTAATATTATTTTACAACTATATAAAAATCTAAAAAGTTAACAAAACAAATAAAAATACAAATTTTGAAGTTCAATTTATGAATGGAAATGAGATATATTTCCATTCATAAATTTAGATCTATCACATGATAAATTTTTAAAAGAAATATAAAGGAAAGTCTTCTTTTGTATAAAAATTGGGCTTTACATTCCTCCCTTCAAAAAGATATCATGTCTAAAAATAAATACAGAGGTGTTAAAGAACTTTTCCAAAAAGAATGAACCTGGGAGAGAAGAAATAAAGACATAAAATATTAAATTCGAATAAGATAAACAAAATATATATTATCTGTATGCATGTCAAACAAAAAAACCTGAACACCCAAAATATTATTCGGAAAAATATAACAAAAAAGAACTAGTTATTAAGCAATAACTATTCTCCGGCCCTTTGAGTACAATAGTGTTGAAGCTTCCCACTATTGTAGTCATCGCAGTGCATAGCAACTGTGAGCAGTTTCACATGGTGTACCCCCGAAGGTGGCATAACCATTGAACAAGGTTCTTGTGAAAAATTTTCTGCAGAACCATCCCATGATGAACCAGTTTATTAAGCTGATTACATAAAAAAAGTCAATCTCTTTCTTATAACTTTATGGTGTTCCATTATCCCGACAATGCAACCTAGATAATCCTAATGAAAAAAAATAACTATAGTATAAACATTAATGTCTTTTCTCTCAGTGTCAACTTTTAGAAGAAAAAATTATCTACTAAATGATCGATCACCTAAATGTTTGTGAAAATATTGAAGATGAACCTTAAGTTAATTAATGAAAATAAATACTTAAAATATTTTTGTTAAAGAAACTGCTGTGTTAAGGTGTATATTTGTTTTAAGTTTAAAATCCTTTACCAAATACATTCTAGAATCATGTGTCTTAATCTGATTTTCCTTTCCTTCGTTCCAACACTTTGTTTTCTTGTCTCAAACGTTTGTTGTCTTTCATCTCAACGTGTTGTCTTCATCCCAACACTTGTTGTCTTTCGATTCCCACCGCTGTTGTTTTAACCCCACCGCTGTTGTTTTAACCCCACCGCTGTTATTTCAATCCCACCGCTGTTGTTTCAATCCCACCGCTGTTGTTTCAATCCCACCGCTTGCTAACCAAATGTAAAGAAGAAAAGATGGGAAATAACGTTTTATTTTTTTTGATATTGCCAGTTATTAGTCTTTGTGGAGTGCAACTAACTGAAAGTTACCTTGCAGGATTTTTGTTACTTATTGCAGCGTTTACATTAGTTATTAGTCTTTGTGGAGTGCAACTAACTGAAAGTTACCTTGCAGGATTTTTGTTACTTATTGCAGCGTTTACATGTTAATCAGGATTTCTGATGATCACGAATGCTATTTTTCAACGGAAATTTTTTTTCGACAGCTTAGTCTGATCAACCAAGGAATTGCTTTACAAAATAGTTCGTCTTTCATATTTGTTAGGAATCTGTTTTATGAACTTTTTATTTATTAAAAAAAAAATCAGCAATGATGGATGACAATATCTTAATTGATTCCCTTCATGTCCCAGTCCATCATTATTCTTATATTGTAAATCTTGCACCTTTTATAATTGTTGATCTACATATTACAAACAAATAACTTAATATTACAATCTAAAAAGTAACAAAACAAATAAAAAAATACAAAATTTTTGAAAGTTATTTTTTTGAATGAAATAGATATTATTTACATATAATTTAGTATCATCACATGATATACTTTTTTAAAGGAATATAAAGGTAATCGTTCTTTTGTATACAATCTTAGTTCTTACACCCTTCTATATACATATATATGTCTTAATAACATACATTAATATATATATTATATATATATATATAATATATAATAAACCACATATAGTTATAAAATTAATATTATTATTATTTTTCTTAAATATTTCTATAAATATTTTACCATATTTTTATATATAATATTGTTAATATATATATATATTATTATTATTTTAATATAAAAAAAAAAAAAAAAAAAAAAAAAAAAAAAAAAAAAAAAAAAATAGTAATTTTAAAATACAATTGTATTTACTATATTAAAATATTTAATGTATAATAAATTATTTAAATTTAATTATATTAATGATAAATTCAACAATAGAAAAATTATACTTAAAAAGAAAAAAAAAAAAAAAATAAAAATAAAAAAAATAAAAATTAAATTTAATATATTTTTTTTTTTTTTTTTTTTTTTTTTTCAATACTTAAAACATATATATGGTACTAATAAATATATATTATCTTATATATATATATATATCCTTTTTTTTCCCTTTTTTTTTTTTTTTTTTTTTTTTTGAGATACGTACTACGCTACCAAAAATTGTCCCAACGAATCGTTGGGACAAGTGGCTAAAAATGTCGCAAAAAAATTTTTTTACCTTATTACAAAATAAATTTGTGAAGCAACTTTTCTTATGCTTAACATTTCTTTTCTCTATTGAAAATTTCATTGTGACATTTTTTTTGTCGCTTGTCCCAACGATTCGTTAGGACAATTTTAGCAGTGTAGCAAAAAAGGACTCGTTCAATCCCACCAGCAAATCCTAGTAAAGGAATTCCTAGAAAGTATCCCTCCTTTAAAAGAATCCTAACTATTTTAACTTTAGGAAAATTATTTTTAATTAAATTAATTAAATTGTGAAAAAGTTTATAAATTTTAAATAGGCATTTAAATTTCCCTTTTAAATATATTTAATTGAAAAAGTTTATAAATTTTAAATAGGCTTTTAAATTTCCCTTTTAAATATAATTAATTGAAAAAGTTTATAAATTTTAAATA
>SEYY01014520.1:0-12743 GCA_009176605.1 Armadillidium nasatum | reverse complement strand
AGATATGCTGAACAGGTTACAACTAAAATACATCTTGTATATAATTGTTCTTTTAAATTGAGTAAAAATACTCCTTCTATAAATGAAGCCTCATATTCAGGTTTAGATTTAATGAATTCATTATTGAAGTTAATTGTTTGTTTTTAGAACTAATGATTATTATCCATTAGGTTAAAAGGAGAGTTTGATAAGAATAAATTTTGTTTCTTATGGTATAGAAATGATCAGTTGATTACTTTTAGATATAATACTATATTATTTGGGTATACAGCATCTCCATTTATTCTTCATTACATTATGAAACATCATATTGAAAAATTTCCCGATGACAAGTGTAAAGAGATTTTGTCCTCTAATTTTTTTGTTGATAACTTAATATTTACCTGGTAATAACTCAGCTGAAGCTTAACAAACTTTACCATCAGGCCTTATAATTGTATGTATGAAGGTGGCTTCATATTAAGATCTTGGACCACAAATTGTGAAAGTTTGCGAAAGTGTATGAAAGATGAAAAATTGTTAGTTGAGCATGAGAGTGTGTTTGAAAAGGTGCTTGGGTATGAATATAAATTGGAGGATGATACTTTGCATGTGTCAGAAGTAAATTATGGTAATGCCACCACTAAGAGACAAGTACTTTCTGAGACTTCCAAATTGTTTGACCCCTTAGGGTTCACACTACCTTTAAGTATAAGAGGAAAGTTATTGATGAAAGCTATTTGGTCTGCAATAAAAGAATGGGATGAGGAATTACCTGGGGAGATGATATCTGAATGGGAAAAACTTAAACCAGACTTAATACAATTAAGAAATATACCTTTTCCTAGACAAGCATTAAATGAGAGTCTATCTTATGGTTTAAATATTTTTTGTGATAGTTCTTCTTCATGCTATGGGTTTGTTGCCTATAGTTCTAGTAATGTAAAGTAATCAAGTTTTTGTTTGCTAAAGCTAAGGTTACACCAGTCAACCCTAAGAGATCTTATAGTATTCCTACTCTGGAGTTGCTTGGTGTGAATTTGGCTCTTGAAATGTCTAATTACTATTCTTGATTCATATTCTAAATTTCATATTTGAATACATAAACATAAGTGTTGACTCTCAGGTTGGTGCTTAACTGGATTCTCACTGGAGAAACTAAGGTTAAGGGTAGATATGTAAATAATAGATTAAAAGATGTTTTCTACATTGATAAATAATATTAAGGTAAAATATAATATTAAGTTTTATTTTCATTATGTACATACTGATAAAAATCCAGCAGATCTTGTTAACTAGAGGTGTTTCATAAAAAATTTCATGGAAAATATTGATTTATGGTTACATGGACCCACATGGTTAAAGTAAAAGATCTAAAATAACTGGCCAAAATATCCATTGTTGTCAGTAGTGCCAGAAATTAATAATTATTTCTCTGCTAATAATAATAATGTTAGTAAATTCATTAATACTAATGTTTTTGTAATAATATAGATAGCAGTGAATAATGAAGTCATGAGTCTTAAATACTATAAATATTAATTTTCAGCCTAATCATAATGAAATTTTAAATATTCGTAAATATTCTAATTTTGACAAAGTTATGAATATTACAAAGTATTTATTTTTTATACTTTGTAATATGAAAAATGAAGATCCCTATAAAAAGGCTTTGATGTATTGGGATTAAAAGTGTACAAAGTTCTTGTTATTCTAATGAAATAGAATTTTTAAAATCAGACCCTAAAAGTAATAATATTCCATTGTTGGTCAACAACTTAAATTCATTTTTAGATAGTGATGGAATTTTGAGATCAAAAGGAAGAATATCTAAATGTACTTATTTTAATTATGATGTTCATAATCCAATTATTTTATCTAGATTTCATTATTTTACAACCCTATTGATTTTAAGGTCCCATCAAAAAGTTCAACATCTAGGTGTTGACAGTACTTTGACACATATAAGGAATCAAGGTTACTGGATTCCCAAAGGTAGAATTGCAGTAAAAAAGGTTCTCAATTTGTGTAAATTTGTGTAAAAAGATTAATGTTAGAGCTTTTAAATATCCTAAATATACTGACATCCCTAAGCACCATATGAAATTGGTAATCCATTCAAATTTATTGGAATTGATTATACCATTTGTTTGTAAAAAAAGCACCAACACCAATAATAAAATGTTCATTTTAATTTTCACTTGCCTTAATATAAGAGCTTGTAGCTTCTGTAGCGGTCAACGCACCCTCTAATTCACGGACGCCCTGTACACGGAAAGCGTTGTTTAAGTAGGCTAGCCACGCATTAGTCTTATTTATCAGACGCCGTGATACAGTCCTAACTCCGCACGTTTTGTTCGGTTGGAAGCACCAAAAGAAAACAATTTTTTGCCAAGTTTCCAAAACTAATTATTTTTGTGAATCAGCAATATTGCGCTGCCAATAAACAGGCCGCCACACACATACTAGCTGTGAAACACATCCAGCTGAGGGCCCTACACGAAGCCATAATTGAGGATAACTCCTGCTTGCCGACCTGTAACAAAAATTACCAAAGCACTCCAGATCTGGGTTCTTCTAAAGTTTCTTTTTGTCTCTAGAAGCCCAGTTATTCTTGTAATAAAGTAACCGAACATCCGAATCGACTTTCATTCCTGACCTGAATTCCGTGAATTAGAGAGTGGGTTGACTGCTGCAGAAGCTTCAAGCTATGCACCTAGAACTAGTTCCAGACATAAGTGTAGCAGCATTCCTACTTGCATTTCAACGCTTTTGTAATCATTATACCATTCCAGATTACATATATTCAGATAACGCTCGTACATTTAGTAAAGGTGCCAATTTTTTAGCAAAAGCTCTAGAGTCTGATGAATTCAAGCAGGAGTTAAATTCTAATAATATAAAACATGTAAAAATTCCTTTATTTTCTGCCTGGGTAGGAGCATTTTATGAAAGGCAGATTCGTACAATTAAATCTTGTCATGTATAAAGTCATAGGTCGAGCAAAATTAACATATTTTGAAATGCTCACCACTCTGTCATTTATAAAAAATGCTATAAATTCTAGACCTCTTCACTTATAGGTCAGAGTTTCAGTGACATTGAAATTATTACACCAAATTCTTTTTTAAGCGTTTAAATTGTAATTCTTCTTTAATTTTAAGGAGTGAAGTAGATGATGTTTGGAAGGAAACTAAACAAAAAAATTAGAAAAAACTCTTGATACACAAGAAGAAATGTTCAATAAATTTAAGCAACTTTGGTATGAAGAGTACTTATTAAGTCTTAGGGAGTCTATGTGTCAGTTTTTATATTGCAATCAACTAACTGTCATGAGATAATCAGAAATGAGAAAAAAAAAGCAAAAATGAAAACGGAATTTTTCTTTCTCCAACTATTTCTTGACTTAGATGATTTCCAAATGAATGAATGTTTTGATAATTATAATTTAAATGTTACACTCATTCGCATTTAAAAATGGTAGTGGACTGTATTTCGTAATTTTATAAGAGAAATACGAATGAGGAGAATTAACAATCTAATTGTTAACTTTAAACTTCACTTGGAGCACATTTCACCTGTCCCTTTGATTCTTCAATTGAAATGACCCCTTTCGTCAGATATCAAAGGAACAGCCAGAGATTGGGTCTTTAAAATATTAGATGGAAGAATATTTAAAATAAATAATCTATTTAAATTAAAACTTTAACCTTCCCACCCTCTCCTTTCAAAATAAGCCATCTCAAAAGAAATGTTAAAACTTGACTTCAGTATATTTGAGAATGGCCTAGAATGAAATTAATTGAAGAGTCAATCTTCAGTACTGAAGGAAGAGAGAGAATAAAATGAAGAATAAATTTTCATGTTATTCTTTATTATACAGATAGTAAAAGGTGTCTGTAATTAATATATAAAAATATATTATAAATCAAGCGTTGTTGAGTTTACGTTAATATGTCCTTGTTATGAAATGATTTATTAATTATATACAAAAAAAAAAATGAATAAAATAAAATAATATATATACTTATATACTAATTAATGTAAAATAATATACAAAAATATTGGTTAAAGAGTCAAAAAAGTAAGTTACGACTAAAATATAGTAGTGAATAAATTATTTACAATCCAACCACTATACTTAGTATGGATTTGTCAAAAAAATAGATATTTATCTACTAAAATAAATCTATAAATAATATTAGTAATAATATATTCGAGTAGCCTATCAAATTTACGTTTATATGTGACTAAAAACAAAAAAATAAAAAAACACTAACTATTTAGCATGGTGTTGAATGCAAAACTATAATTGACAATTTTTCAAACACCGGAGAAGGTGTTTTAAGTTTCGCATAAAGACAGGATAGTAGTAGATAAAAGGACTTTGAAAATAATCGGAATTCCCAAGAATACTGTCGAAAACCTCACATCTGAAATAAAAATAAAAGAGATGACTCGAGAAGATAATTTAGTTGATTGTTTTTTAACGTGGGAAATTGCAGAAACTAAGACAGAACTCAGTTTTCTGCAATTTCGCGTAGGAGATCAACTAAAAATAAGGAATGACTAAGTTGAAACCCCAATAGAATTTTCGTCTTAGTACTCTCCAGAGAAGGGAAGATCTATTGATTTCCTCTTCTCTTAAAGCTTGAAAATTCTAAAGAGGTAAGAACTTCAGAATTAAATTGTCAAAGATAGGAACGGTACTTCTCTTTCTTCTTAAAACTTACCAATGTAGGTGAGGCGTACCGATAAAATACTAACTAAAGAAATTTACTAATTCGAGCAAAGTTAAAATGTTTCCATCAGATTGCTTTATAAAAAAAGGAGCAATCCAACCCTCGGCTTAGTGCCTTCCTCAATTAAAATTGAGGTTATAAACCTAAATGGGGTTTGCAATAGTTTAAACAACTATGCAAAAATGTAAAAAAAATAATAATTTAACCTGCAATTCAAAATTTAAATAAAGGAACTTAATAAACGCTTTAAAAAATTTGATAACAAAGGAGGGAAATTAAGTTCTAAATTCCTTAATATCGCAGGCTAAAACCTTAACACCTTCTTATAATGAAGAATGAGCTAAGAGTGACCAGAAATATGCAAATTTGAGCTTTTATACTTCACACCTTGACGGAAAGGAAATTTCCTTTTGTTAAGTAAAATAGTTTCAACAAAGATTTGTGTTTCTTTCTATTTTTTGATTTAAATAAATAAAAAAAAAAAAAAAAAAAAAAAAAAAAAAAAAAAAAAACAGCGGCAAAAAGCTTTCGTATACCCCCAAAATAACCATTTTCTTTGATTCTTTCCCATTCTTTTTACCATTCTTAAGACACCTGTCATTAACTAAGGTACTTTACTATAATACAATAGATTGATATCAAAAGTCACAAGATTAACAACTAAAAAATTAGTTTATAATATTTAAAGCTGTTAAACAGTTACATGTGTTTAATAAAATTTAAAAATGTAATTTCTATTTGTTTTAAAATATTTCTCTTTGTTGAAAATAATACTCTTAACTTATTTAAAAACTTAAATGTAATTATATTACAAATACAAATAACATCGGCCATCTTCCAAACCAAACTTTACCAACCTTAAAGAGTATATTATAAATGTGAATATCCTTTCTACGACTAATTTCATTCATTAGTCATTTAGTGAATAATAAACAATTATTTTTAAATCGTATATATGTATAAAAACAATCAATGTAATAATGATGTCTTTATTTTATTCCATTTGATAATTGTTAAAATTAAAAAATATCGGAACAATTGGTATCAATGTCTTTCAACCTTCATTGCAGCGTATTAAATTTCCAGATGTTACCAGACGAATATTTTTATCTAATTAAAATTTTTGTCCATTACTTTTATTTTTAAAAGTAAAATATTATTAATCATTTTATACATTTAATAACTTTTTTTAATAAAAGAATGAAAAGTAATTTCATTCTTTTTCAAAAATATAAAGGTTTTTTAATAAAAAGAAATTGGTAACTCAATTTCCCGTTATCTCAGAGTCTGTTTAGGAATGTAAAGAAGTTGCTGTCACGTTTAAGAAAACGCACTTACATACGCACATAATTTTAGCAGCATAGTACGGTATCAATTTAAAAGCCACACTGAAATATCAGAGTTCCATATCTCAATTATATCTTGGTGGTAAATATTTTTAATAATATTTGCAACAGTCTATGAGAAATATTTATGAATCATCTTGGGATAATATAATTAAAGTAAATGATATTGTATTAATAAAATCTGGAATCAAGCCACTTCCATTCTGGATGTCTGGTAGAGTTTTAGAATTAATAATTGGAAATGATAATAAAATACGTTTTGTAAAGGTTAAACAAAGTAATGGACAAATAGCTCATCATTCTATAAATAATTTATATCCTTGGAAATGTCTCTATCATGAGAAGACATATCCTCAAGAGTTTTCAGTTTCTACTGATGAAATTGTACCTAAATGTGATAAGGACAAGTCTGAATTGGTGATTGGTAGACCTAAAAGACAAGCTGCTATTAAATGTGACAAGTTAATAAAATCAAAATTAAATTTAATGTAATATTTGCAGCCTAGCTGCAACTCTCTTTGGGGAGTATAATAAAACTGTTAAAATATTAATTAAAAAGGTAAAAATAATGAAATTATCAAATTATAAAGTTAATTATTTTGTTAAAATCATTTTATATAAAATCCTTCATTTGTTAAAAATTACGTCGCTATAAAGTAAATCATACTATTTTTTTAACCGAAAAGACAGTCTCTTTGTTAAACTACTGTAAGGTAGAAGTGATGTTCTTGGTTTGTGAAATCCAAAACTTTGTTAATTATAAAATTATTACTAAAAGTGAAGAATATTGTAAGATAAGTATCCTAAAAAAGACTATTATATTAGCTTAAACGAGTTAATATTTTAAATTGAAAGTCTTTTTGAATTTCATCGTGCTGAGAGTTTACAATCAAACCTCAAATAATTCCTTCTGGCTATTTTGGGTAGTTAACTATCGTATATTGACCTTTATACTAAGTTTGTACCTGGGATGGTTGGGAGGGGTGAAACTTTAAAGGTAGGAAGATTTTTAATTGAAATTTAAAATATTGAATAATAAAATCAAATTTCATTAATATATATATATATATATATATATATATATATATATATATATATATATATATATATATATATATATATATATATATATATATATATATATATATATTATATATATATATATAGTATTAACCTACAAAATAATTTTTATCTATTATCAAATTTTTATTTATTATCAAATTTCATTGATGTAACTGATTATTAACCTTAGAATTTTCAAGTCCTTTGCCATATTTTCTATATTTTGATTTCATTCTTTTTTCCCCTTTTTTCAACAGCTTATGAACGTGTGATTTTTGATAAGCATCAAAGCTTAGGGACAAGTTTTCAAAAATGGAAAGGTTTCTTTTCTAAAATTTAAAAAGTTTTCAAAATTTAAGAAGAAGCAGTAGTAGTAGTATATGAAATATAAATTTTACCTAAACTATTTCTTTATTCATTTTTGTGATATTCTTATCAGTCAAATTTTTAATTTAATTATGTGACATAAACTAATATTTTAAAATTTATCATTTTACTCGCTCATAATATACTGGCATTATTTGTCTAATTTTTTTAATGTATTATAGTTGACACTTTATGGTTGGCGGGTGCTTAGATGGTAAGTGTAGGTAGAATAATGAAGGCTGGGATTGGTTCTTTATTTTATACAAAAAATACACGATTCTGAATTGTTCAACAAGAATAAAGACAGGAACCCTATCTGTAAACGATAGGTAAAAAAATAAATAAAAATACATCCTCATGAATGAGACAATCCATACCCATGACACTATCCCGCAATAGCGCAAGGATATACATTGTGATCATTCACCATGGACAAAATAAAAAAGTTAAAATATAAAGATGCGAAAAATAAAATTGATGTATATATATATATATATATATATATATATATATATATATATATATATATATATATATATATATATATATATATATATAATATATATAATATATATAAATTATTTTTATTATTATTATTATAAGTAGTGATAACAGTAATAATAATACCTTTATTATAAGAAGAATAAAAATAAGAAAATAGACATATATAAATATATAATATATATATATATATATATATATATATATATATATATATATATATATATATATATATATATATATATATATATATATATATATATATTACCGTGCATATGAAAAAGGTATTATATAAAAATATCCTCATACCTAGTAGTTTGTCAGCCTGGTTGTGCCAAAGAATTAGGAGGAATTCACTGATGGCTGAGGATATTCTGCAGTGTACAGTAGGCCCAGAAGTATCTTCTGATGGCAATGATTACTCTGAAGGACACTGGGGAGAAAGGAAATAAGGACATAGAAAAAAGGATGTAAGCTAAAGTGTACAAAACCTAACAAAAGAAAAAATAACAAAATTGGAAATAGGATATGTGATATCACAATTCTTACCTGTGCACATAATACAAATATTGCTTGAGATGCAATATAGCGATAATTGCGCAAAAGAAACAATGACAAATAATCACTGGTTGTTGTTGTTGAATAAATAAAAATTAACTACGAGTAGCAGCAAAACAACAAGTCAACGGCGTTCACACAATATTAAGCCTATGTAAGAGTGAGGCGTCCTTCACATCGTAAAAAAGCGGGAACGAGAAATTGGTTCTATTCCGCAGTGTAAATTAATACAGTTAAGAGCGGAGAGTCTTGCTAGCTACAGTATAACTACAATTTCAAAACTGCCATAAGTACATTTTTTGTAAGTTCAAATTAAGTTATTTTTAAATACACTTTACGTTTGATAAGTTTAATTGCTTATATATATATATATATATATATATATATATATATATATATATATATATATATATATATATATAATATATATAATATATATATATATATATATATATATAATATATATATTTTTTTTTTTTTTTTTTTTTTTTTTTTTTTTTTTTTTTTTTTTTTTTCTGATAATAATAATAATCTTTTCAAGTTAATTTACATATATATATATATATATATATATATATATATATATATATATATATATATATATATATATATATATATATATATATATATATATATATATATATATATATATTATATAATGGTATGTATTTCAATTTCTGACATTCTAGACTTGTTAATTAATAAACAAATAGAATGTGCTTAGACGAGGTTTTCAGATACTTATAAGTCATACAATTCAAACAATGTTTCCCCTGCTTTCTGACAATAACCAGCAATTTATAATCATACATAGTAATTAACTTTTGAAGCATGTTGACTCTAATCACTGTTCTAAAATTAATTTTCAAAAAGTGTAAAATGTTTTAAGCTTCTGTAGAGAAAATAACTCATTTTGCGGCATCATGAATATTATTATTATTTAATTTAAATATTATTTTTATCATTAACATTCATTTTATTATCCATAATTTTATTATTAAAATAACATCTATATATATATAATATATATATATATAATATATATATATATATATATATATATATATATATATATATATATATATATATATATATATATATATATATATATATATATATATATATATATATATATATATATATATATATATATATATATATATATATATATATATATATATATATATATATATATATATATATATATATATATATATATATATATATATATATATATATATATATATATATATATATATATATATATATATATATATATATATATATATATATATATATATATATATATATATATATATATATATATATATATATATATATATATATATATATATATATATATATATATATATATATATATATATATATATATATATATATATATATATATATATATATATATATATATATATATATATATATATATATATATATATATATATATATATATATATATATATATATATATATATATATATATTACTTACTGTCTTACTGTCCTCCCCCAGGAAGGTCACGGTCTTCTAGGAAACCGCGATCTGTCAGTGGACTCAGCAGTCTTCTCCACCCATCTCTGTCTTCCCACATTTTTCGTCTCTGTATTTCTTCCATCGTGGGCACCACCCATCTCCTCAACGTATCCTGCACCGATTCTTTCCATTTCTTCCTCGGTCTTCCCCTTGGCCTTCTTCCATTTGGTGTCCAGTTCCATCTTCTCTTCGCCATCCTGTTCTCCGGCATCCTCTCCAAGTGCATATATATATATATATATATATATATATTATATATATATATATATATATATATATATATATATATATATATATATATATATATATATATATATATATATATATATATATATTCTACATTTTACCCAGTATATCCCTCATTTTAAAAACTTATCTACTATAACTTGCTGTACTGTTTTTCAAAAAAAATAAAAAATGCCTCATAATGTTGAACCCAAAATTGATATGTTTTGGTAATAAGTTTTTTTTTTTTTTTTTTATATAAAAAATTCTTAAATAGATATTTTTTTTAATTTATAAAGTAAATCATTGGGTAGATGGACATAAATGATGAGTAATGATTCAAATGTCTAAATTTTTTCCTTTTCTAAGAGATGATAACTACATTGTATAGATTGGTATAATGAAATTGATTAAAAGTAACTGAAAAAAATTGTGCTAATTTATGTGAAGTACGAATGTAAGAGTATGTTTTTGTTAAGCAAGTTAATAAAAGACATGGTTTGCTCTTAAGTTTATATTCACATGAGTAATACATGACTACTTAATGTCTTACTCAAATCAAACTACTTAATGATGTGCAACTTGAATACTTTTGATTTTCATTAAATATGCAAAATGAATACTTAAAAACCTCCATTATATAGATTAATTCAACTAATTACTCAAAACCTGGAAAATCACACCAATATTTTTTTTTATAGAATCATAGGGTCATGTGTACATTTTGATATAACAAAGTTATAATCACATTACTAAAAGTTAGTTTAATAAACAAAAAAAAACAAAAAAAAATGAAATTGATGAGTAAAATTACCTGGTGTTCAAAGATAGCCCTAAGAAATGCTGAAATAATATTCGTTAAAGAAATCTACTATTTATGTTCATTTATATGTTTTATATTTAATAATTAAATATTTTCATATATAAATTATATATTGACGTCCAATTTTTTGATGCTGCTATCTTCCAATCACACAAGAATTACATTGGAAAATACAAACTTCATTATTGTAGTGAATTCATTTCTTGTCCGAGATAAGTTAGTAAAATCCACAAAAAAACTTTTAAATAAAAGAAATTAAGTACGGGAATAAGTACTAAATATAAATAACGATTTTTGACATGCTATTATTTGCAACTGTATTCCAAACTCTCAAAATATCATTAAGATGTATTTTATTTTAGATTTAGGACACCACTTGGATACTTGTAGCAAAGCAAATTATAAAATTAAAAAATCAATTACCCTACAGAGCATGAATATAATAAATTATATAGGAAAATATTGAAAATTTCTTTTTTATTCAAATTGCCATTAATTAAGATCTCTCTCTCTCTCTCTCTCTCTCTCTCTCTCTCTATATATATATATATATATATATATATATATATATATATATATATATATATATATATATATATATATATATATATATATATATATATATATATATATATATATATATATATATATATATATATATATATATATATATATATATATATATATATATATATATATATATATATATATATATATATATATATATATATATATATATATATATATATATATATATATATATATATATATATATATATATATATATATATATATATATATATATATATATATATATATATATATATATATATATATATATATATATATATATATATATATATATATATATATATATATATATATATATATATATATATATATATATATATATATATATATATATACATTATAATTATATTTATTATGATTTGAATCAGTTTTACAATATATCAATGGGACAACCCCATGATTTGTGTTGTATTGATAAATAATAATAATTATATTGATAAATAATAAATTATTTTATTAAAAGAAATATTTTTTACGATTTTTTACGATTATTTATAATAAACCATAAAAATCATTTCAAATTTTACCTTAAACTTTTTATTTTACCCTAAATATAGGGTTATACCGAAATCTTTGTTTGCGTGATCTACAACTTCATTCATAATTCTCCATTGTCTTCTTCCTCACAAAGGAAAGTTTTTTTTATTATTTTTATTTCCGGTAACTTAGTATAGGGTAAATTTGATTACATGTACTATTAACAATGTATCAATATTTTCTTTGTTACCATTCAGTAAAGACTATGTTCCATTATGTAGACTACACATGTGATAAAACTTGTAGTCTCATTCTATCGATTCTATCTCGTGTATTGTAAGCACGAACTGTACTATGTAATATACATGTAAATAAACCTTAGGTAAGAACAGCTGTTTGTTTCTAAGTCCTGCCCTATGTAATATTATCATTTATATTTATATTTCCACTATCATGACAAATAATATGCCAATATATATATATATATATATATATATATATATATATATATAATATATATATA